>NW_020869847.1:651253-655682 GCF_003789085.1 Penaeus vannamei | reverse complement strand
GAATGTGATCTACTTGCAATCTGCTTCGTTAACTTTACAGGTAATTGCTTGCTTTTGCTTTCGGTCTTGGGCTTCGATCACTTTCCGTCCTAACTGTATGAATGTTTATTATATGAATAAAAGAATGTAAAATCATATTTTGAAATGGTGAAGTTGGTTATATTTGTTGAATCTTTGTCTCTGCCTGTTTCTTTCTGTCTGTTTCAGTCTCTCTATCCTTGTCTCTGTAAGTCTGTCTCTTCTCTTTCTCTTTTCCTTTTTCTTTCTTTTTTTCTTTCTTCCTTTCACTCTTCTCTCTCTCTCTCTCTCTCTCTCTCTCTCTCTCTCTCTCTCTCTCTCTCTCTCTCTCTCTCTCTCTCTCTCTCTCTCTCCTTCTCTTTCTCTTTCTCTTCTTTTCTCTTTCTCTTTTCTTTTCTCTTTCTCTTCTCTTTCTCTTTCTCTTTCTCTTTCTCTTTCTCCTTCTCCTTCTCCTTTCTCCTTCTCCTTCTCCTTCTCCTTCTCCTCCCTCCCTCTCCCTCTCTCCTTCTCCCTCCCTCTCCCTCTCCCTCTCTACCCTCACGTGGCAGAAGATGACCCTTCCCTATATTTACTCTCCTATTCATTTGCATATTTTACTACTTATTTTCTTAAGGCGATTAGAAATTCACTTAGAAAAAGAAATTCTAAATGTTTAATGTTGAATGTGCGTAATATAATTCTATAGATATGGTATTAACTTTCACAATAACTTTTAGCTAAAAAAAAAAAAAAAAAAATCAACTCTGAAAATTTCTTAAAAGTGCCATGGCGGCGGAGTTGCCAAATAGGAAAATATTTCTCCTGAAATTTTCTTTTCGTAATTTTTCCTTACACAAGATCGACGTCTTCGTTATTCACTCTACACAGAGATAACCAGCGATAAACTTGTCAGAAGTCTTTGATGAGTAACTGTCAATTAAGGAAAAAAATGTGAAGATTGTATTTGTGAAGCCCCCCCCCCTTCCTCCTAAAAAAATATACAATAAACAAAATAATAATAATGAGCGTAAGACATTTCAAGAATAATAGGACCAAAAAAATAAAAAAAAAAAAAAAATATAGAGCGAACGAGCAAACCCAAAATATCAAGATAATAAGAGAATAAATAAGAGAAATAAGAGAATAAATAGATAATAAGAGAAAAAAAGAATAAGATAATAAGAGAATAAATAAATAATAAGAGAATAAATAAGAGAATAAATAAGATAATAGAGAATAAATAGATAATAAGAGAATAAATAAGATAATAAGAAGAATAAGATAATAAGAGAATAAAATAAGATAAATAAGAGAAATAATAAGAAATAATAAATAAGAGAAATAAGAGAACAAATAAGATAATAAGAGAATAAATAAGAGAAATAAGAAATAAGGGCTATATAACGAGATTCGAGCAAAACACAAGCACAGCCTCTCTAAGTAGCAGGGGAGTAAGCTCAGGCATGGAAGCTCGAAGCCAAAGCACGCAAGACGTTTGGGAGAATCAGGCACAGTGGAGCAGCGGCGCCTCGATAGCGGGTGGGGAGAGGGAGGGGGGGAGGGAGGGGAGGAGGGGGGGGGAAGGAGGAGGTAGAGAGGAGGGTTAGGAGGGGGAGGAAGGAGGAGGGAGAAGGGAGGGGGAGGAGAGGGAGGAGGAGGTGGAGGAGGAGGGGGATGGGGAGAGGAGGGGAGGAAGGAGAGGGAGGGGAGGAGGAGTGGAGGATGGGGAGAGGAGGGAGAAGAGGGAGCGGGAGGATTTGGGGAGAGGGAGGAGGAGAGGGAGACAGGAGGGAGGAATTGGGAGGGGTAGGGTAGGATAGGAGGGAGGAAGAGGAGGAAGAGCGGTGGAGACAGGAAGAGGAAGGGGGAGGGAGGACGAGGGTAAGGAGGAAGGAAGAGGGATAGGGAGGAGGAGAAAGGAAGGGGAAGAGGTGCGAAGATGGAGAGAGGAGGGAGAGATAAGGGAGGACACGAAGGAGAGGAGAGAGGGAGAAGGGATGAAGGAGAGAGGATGCAGGGGAAGGAAGGGCAGCAGATCAGATCGAGATACGAGAAGGAATCCGAGAAAGAAGAAGAGAAGAGAGAAAACATGATAACGTTAGAGAGAAGAGACGGACAGAGAGAGCAAAGACAAAGAAGAAGCGAAAACAAAAGAAAAGAGTGGAAAAAAAAGTCAACAAAAGGGGAGAACACGAAACAGACAACGAAAGAGACGAAACAAAAGAAGAGAGGAGGAGGAGAAGAGAGCATACCTACGCTCCCAAATATGGCAACCTCATCGCCACACGCATGAGGGAGAGAAAACGATTTTGGCAAATACGTCATGTCGACTTGTATTCCCTGTGAGCAAACAATCACCTCACTTGCTTACATTACTTTCTATGACTCACTACAATCACGTTGAGGGAAATACCATAGGAAATTGAACTTAATAATGAGTGTTTTTTTGGAAATTGAACTTAATGATTAGTTTTTTCAGACTTCGATATTTTCTCTTCTCTGATCTGTATATTTCGTGTTCATTTAATTCTGTATAATGAAATGTTGTGATTAATCTAATGTGATATATTCATGTGGTGGATCTAATAAGTTTCATAGAGCTATACCGCAGCATCATATCTACATCATGAGCTACACTATACTGTCACAAATCCACCTTACAATTTAATCCACACTATACCTAAATCCACACCATACCCTTTAGACAACACTATACTCTGCCTTATAAAAATTTACACTACACTACATTTGCCTCATAAAACTTCAAACCACACTGTACTTTGCCTCACAAGCCTTCAACCACACTGTTTTTGTCCCACAAACCTTCAAACCACACTGTATTTTGTCCCACAAACCTTCAAACCACACTGTACTTTTGTCCCACAAAACTTCAAACCACACTGTACTTTGTCACAAAACACTGTACTTCATAAAACTTCAAACTACACTCTCCTTGCCCCTCAAAAGACTGTAC
Organism: Penaeus vannamei; assembly: GCF_003789085.1. Taxonomy (NCBI): domain Eukaryota; kingdom Metazoa; phylum Arthropoda; class Malacostraca; order Decapoda; family Penaeidae; genus Penaeus; species Penaeus vannamei. Next base: position 652,711 of record NW_020869847.1, on the reverse strand, counting down.
TTTGCCTCACAAAACTTCAAACCAACACTCTCCTTGCCTCACAAAACATCAACCCAATCCTTACCCCATTCTTCGACCAACACTCCTCCCCCCCCCATCTTCCCTACCCATCAATCAACACTATATTTTAAATTCACCCTTTTTCCGAATTCCTCGTGACGTCATAACTATTTCCATCGACTGGGTCATGAATTGGGTGCATCGTGAGGGGAAAAAAAACATGAATCAACATTTTCTTAAAACATTTCCCCTCAGATCTCTGACGGATTGACAGGTGATGGATGTTTGAAGAGAAGAAAAGGAGGGGGAAGAGAAGAGGGGAAGGTGAGGGGAGGGAAGAGAGGGGGAGAAGGAGAGGGGAAGAGAGGGGAGAAGGAGAGGGGAAGAGAGAGAGAAAGAGGTGAAGGGGAGGGAAGAGAGGGGAGAGAAGGAGAGGGGAAGAGAGAGAGATGAGGTGAGGGAGGGAAAGAGGGGAGAAGCAAGGAAGGAGGAGAGGGGAGAGGAGAAGGAGGAAATATGTAGGAGGGGAAAGAATGGAAGGAGGGGGAAGGGGTGGAAAGAGAGAGAGGAAAGAGACGAGAAAGGGAGACAAGTTGGAAGAGGGGAAGGGACAGAAGTAGGAGAAAAGGGGAAAGGGAGAGAAGCAGAAAGGAGGGAGAAAGGGAGAGAGGAATGGGGAGAGAAGAGAAGAGAGGAGAAAGGGAGAGAAGGAGGAGGAAGGGAGAAAATGAGAGAAAGGGAATGAGCAAAGAAAGAAGGACTACGGAGGAAATGGAAGGGAAAAAGAGAGAGAAAGAAGGAGGGAAGAAGGGGAAAAAAGATGGCGAAGGAGGCAGGGGAGGAGGGAGTAAAGAGGGAAGGAAAGACGAAAAGGAAAGAATATAAATTAATAAACAAGCAGTTTTTTCACTAAACAAAAATCCTTCAAAGAATTGACAAAAGTGAAGATTCCAATAAAAAATTACTCGTTTCCGTTGCATTGCAAGATGCAAATGACTTACTTAATCTCTATCTTAATTCTTATCTTTACGTAGGATTTAGAATGAAAAGTATGAATCAGAATAGGATTTCCTGTCATAAAGTTACTATCATATTCATAAGAAGAAAAAAAAATAGTAAATTAAACCCAACACGCATTTTCACTCAGAGAGACGCAGGACAAACTAAATATTTCGAAAGCTCAAGTCCATTTCACAATCTTAAACGTCTTTTAAGACATTCAAACAGGTCAGACCGCATTATATTAACTCTTCAAACAACCTAGATTGCTGGACCGCTATGTACAAACCAACAAGACAGTAAAAACACACAAAAAAAAAGAAAAGAGAGAGAGAGAGAAAAAAAAAAAAAGTTTTGACCCATAACATTTACGTCTCTAAGCCCAAGCACGACCCGGTCACGTGACACCCTCATCCTAAGCTGCATTGATAACTTCGAGTGTTTACTCCAAAATCCCCG
>NW_020869847.1:638753-648753 GCF_003789085.1 Penaeus vannamei | reverse complement strand
GTAACCGGGGTGGCGTAAAGCACGTGGTCTAATCGTGTGAATTGACACCCAACCACGTGGAGGCCGGGCGGGAGGCATGTGAGATCGGGCAGACGACGCGCTCTCCGTGCACTGAACTTGTTCGGTGGTTCGGTCGAGACAAAGAGAGAGATAAATAAAGCGATTCGAACATCAAAGGTTCATGTGAATCAACTTTTTTTTTTTCTTTGCCAACATATGGGCTTCCTTGTTTTGTTTTTTGTTTTGTTTTCTTTTGTTTTTTTGCGCTTTTTTTTTTTTCGTTGTAAAGGGTATTTGATCGTTTAGTGACTCTCTTGTCCTTGGAATATTTGTCTTATAAGGTCGCCTACAGCTGGCATTTTAAATAAATTCCTGGTGATCCATCAATCCCCCCCCCCTTCGACACCTCCCCCATCTCTCTCTCTCTCTCTTCTCCTCTCTCCCCCCCCCCTCTCTCTCTCTCTCCTTTCCTTTCTCCCTTCCCCCTCTCTTTCTCTCCTTCTCCCTCTCCCCCTCTTTCTCTCTCTCTCCTTCCCCTCCCTCTCTCCTCTCTCTCCTCTTCTCTCCTCTCCCTCCCTCTCTTTTTCTCTCTCTTCTCCTTCTCCTCTCCTTTCTCTTCTAACAGTAATTCTCATTCAGCAAAATACCGTAGTCCTTGCTATCGGTGTAACACGCAATGTTATGCAACGAGCTTAGTTTATCGAAATGTTGATTAATTTCCTATCAGTTTTGAAGGTTGTTGGAAAATGAATGAACTATGTAAACATTGGTGATAAGGACTCTCTCTCTCTCTCTCTCTCTCTATCCATCTATCTATCTACGTATTTATCTATCTATCTGTATCTATATATCTATCTCTCTGTCTATCTGTCATCATTTCTTTGCTATCTCTTTCCCTCTCTCTTCCTTTATTTCCCTCCTTCTCTTCTCCTTCTCCTCGTGTTACTCCGAACGTGCAAGTCACGTGATCTGGGCAACCCAAAGCACACGGCACTCAAAGACAACATGATACGCTGCCAACATTTTCTCTTTCTCTCTCTCTCTCTCTCTCTGTCTGCTTTTCTGTGTGTGTGTATGTATGTGTGTGTGTGTGTCTGACTGACTGTCTGTCTATTTCTCTCTCTCTGTCTGCTTATGTGTCTGTCTGTCTGTCTGTCTGTCTGTCTGTCTGTCTCTCTCTCTCTTGTGAAAATTTGTAATGTTTGTGTCTGCATATTTGTCTGCGTATGTGCTTTAGGTATGTATGCATGTGTGAGTGTCTTTGTGGGGGTTGTTTTTTTATGTGGATGTTTATATTTTTTGTGCGTTTTATGTGCGTTTATGTGCGCGTGTATGCCTAATTATATGTTGAAGTACGTGTGCGTTTGTGTTAATGAAAGTGTGTGTGTGTGTTAGTGTATGTGCGTGTTTGTGTTGAAAAATGTGTGTACCTAAGTGTGTTTCTAAGTATGTGTGTATGTTGTGTTGAAGAATATGTGCTTAAATATGTGCATGCGTTGTGTTGAAGAATATGTGCGTGTGTCTTAGTGTGTGTTTAAGCATGTATATGTATTGCGTTGAAGAGTGTGTGCATGTTCCTAAGTATGCGTTTAAGTATGTCCATATGCTGTGCTAAAAAAAATGTGTTTCATCATATGCTGTGCTGAAAAAAAAATGTGCCAAAGCCTGTGTTCAGCATGTGTATGTACTCGTCCTTCCTTGCACGTCTCACTTTGTACCATGTGTGTACATCCGGCCGCCCCATAGCCTGTCATAGCATACGTGCCTCCATTCACGTACACTCTCGCGGGAGGTGCACACGTCGTCGCCATTTCTTGAGGGTGTGAGAGTCGCCGCGTTGTTTGCCAAGCAGCCTGCTTTACGACTGCTGATTGCCAATTCAAGCAGGCCGGGGCGCGAGGACGTGGAGATTGCAAGCGGAGCAGATTTTGGATAAAAAGGTTATCTCTTTTTTTGTTTTCTTTCTCTATCTGTTTTTTTTTTTTCTCTCTCTCTTTCTCTCTTTTCTATCATCTACTCTTGTCCTTTGCTCACTCGGCTTGGCTTCTCTCTCTCTCTCTCTCTCTCTCTCTGTCTGATTTCGTCTCTTTCTGTCTGTCTGTCTGTCTGGCTCTCTCTCTCTCTTCTCCCCTTTCCTCCCTCTCCCTCTCTTTCTCTCTCCCTCTCCCTCTCTCCCTCTCTCTCTTTCTCCCCCTCTCTCTCTCCCTCTCTCTCTCTCTCTCTTTCTCTCCCTCTCCCTCTCTTTCTCCCACCCTCTCTCTCTCTCTCTCGAAGTGATGCCATTCCACTTATGCGGAATCTTCGGCGCTATCACAAGACCTCGCTTAGTGAAGTATTTTGGCAAGGGTACCTCAGGTCAATGTTTTTTTTCATTTGATTTCGTTGTTGTTGGTGGTGGTGGTCTTTCAGTTCTGGCGTTGTTTTTGTTTTTGTTGTTGTCAGTCTGTTTTTTTTTCTTTTTTAGTTGCTGGTCCTTTTTTCTTTTTTTGGGGGTGGGGGGGTCGTTTTAACTTTTTTCTCTCGTTTTCGTCGTTGTCTTTCTGTTTTTTTTTTTGTTTTTTTTATAGTTGCTATTTTGTGTTTAAGGTTTTCTTGTTTTTTTTTTTTTTTTCTTTATCTACGCTTATTAAATGATAAAGTATTCCACATATCCCGAGTTAAATATTGACGCAACGTCCCATTTACGAAGAAGCGAAGACGTGTGAGCCAAAACAGAAACTTGCGAGGAATATACATGAATATTGCTAAACACAGTACTTTCCCCTCGCTGTCTGCCACACGCTATGACGCAATCTCCTCTTGTAAGGGTGAGACAACAATTAAAAAGCTTTTTTTTTTTTCTTTCTTTCTTTCTTTCTTTCTTTCTTTTCTTTTTCTCTCTTTCTTTCTTTTTTAAGATAGCAGAGCCTATCACAACACTTGGGGCGGTTTTGTGGGCGTTGGAATCCCGCTTAAGGGTGTAGGGGTTGGGGAACGAAGGAAGGGAGGGGTGGGTGGGTGGGGAAGGGAGGGAGGGAGGAAGGGAGGAGGGAGGGGAAGGGGGAGGGGGGGAAGGGGGCTGGGGGAGGGGGGGGGGGGGAAGGAGGGGAGGGGTGCTGTAAATTGGAAGGGGGTGGGAAGGGAGGGAGGGGAGGATGGGGGAAGGGGGGGTGCTGTAAATTGGAAGGGGGTAGGGAGAGCTGAGGAAGGGAGAGGGAGACCAAGGGAAGGGGGAAGGGAGAAGGGGGAGGGGGTGCTGTAAATTGGAAGAAGGGAGGAACTGGGGGATGAGGAAGGAGGGAGGGGGGGGGGGGAAGTGTCTGTGACCTGGAACGGGGAAGGGTGGGGGGGGGGAGCTGGGGAGAAGGGGGGTACAGTGAGTTGGAAGGGGGAGGAGGGAGGGAGGGAGGGAGGGAGGGGAGGGAGGGAGGGAGGGAGGGAGGGGAGGGGGGAGGGAGGGAGGGAGGGGGGAGATTGTGTAGTCACGCGAGAATGTGTGCCAATGCCTCGCCAATGAATAATCAGAAGTGTATTTATTAATCATCGTTGAGAAATGGCTACGAGAAGAAACTACACGATTGACTTCTCGGTACGAAATCTGGGTCTGTCTGCCTCTCTCTCTTCTCTCTCCTCTCTCTCTCTCTCTCTCTCTCTCTCTCTCTCTCTCTCTCTCTCTCTCTCTCTCTCCTCTCTCTCTCTCTCTCTCTACCCCTCCCTACCCTTTTCCTCCCTACCCTTGGTCCGTACCCTTACCCTCTCCCTCCCTCTACACACCTTCCCTCTCCCTCCTCTCCCCTCCCCCTCCCCTCCCCCTTCTACACACCTTCCTCCCTCCTACTGCCCTCTCCCTCTCTCCTCCCCCTACCCTCTCCCTCCCCTGCTCACGCCTCACTCTCCCTGTTCAAACTCTCACCCTCCCTTCGCCACGCCTCACCTCCTCCCCTACCACCCCGCCCCCCACCCCCATCTACCCGGCTTGACATCTTGCTCTGCCCACCTTGAAGTCCCCGTGTTGTCAGAGACTTCACTTTAGCCTCAAGGATCCTTCCAGTGGGGGGGAATCCCCTCGGGCACTTCGCATAATGTCAACAAACGCAAAAAACGCACATACGAGCGCGCATGCAGACATACACACACGTGCGGGCACACACACCCACACGTAAACACGCGCGCGCAGCTTAATATCCTGGTACGAAGTATTCCTTTTTTTCCGCCTTCTTTTTGTCTCTCTTTTCTTCTCTCGTCTTGTTGTTCTATCCTTGTTCTTCGTTTCTCTCTTTAAATTCATACAAAGCGCCTATCTATTTTCCTCTTCTTCCACCAATCTTTCTGTCTTCTCCTTTGTCCACCATTCGTCGGCCGACTAACAAACGTTTTTTCCTCTTTTTTTTTTTTTTTTTTTACTTAAATCCAAGTCCGATTTCCACGAACGCCCCCAAAAAAAAAAAAAAAAAAGGAAAGGAATTCTCTGCGTGTCTTTTACGTAAAAAAAACAATGGCGTTTGGAAAAATAGTTTGGTGGCGACAGAGTGTGTGTGGGGAGAGGAGGAGGGGTGGCGTGGGGCGGTGGCGGCGGTGGCGGTGGCGGTGGCGGCGTCTTCAAGGATATTACGTAATCGAAAGCACACAGCGACGCATTTCTTGAGGACAAATTTCTCCCGTCTGTATGAGTGCGTTTCATGTATGTCTGTGTGTCGGTTTTTTTTTCTCTTTTTTTTTGGGGGGGTTTTTTTGAGTGTGTTTGTATATGTTTTGTGTGTCGGTTTTGTCTTCTTTTTGGGGGGGTTTTTGAGTGTGTTGTGTGATTTTGCACATGTACAGATCTTTTGGTAAGGGTGTTGGGTGTGTGTGTGTGTGTGTGTGTGTGTGTGTGTGTGTGTGTGTGTGTGTGTGTGTGTGTGTGTGTGTGTGTGGTGTGTGTGTGTGTGTGTGTGTGGTGCCTGCTTTTGTTTTCTCTTTCTCTTTCTCACTCTTTCACTCTTACCCTCACTCACACTGACTCACTCATTCCTACTTTCACTCACTCTCCCCCTCCCCTTCCTCCCTCCAACTACACTCCAGTTACACAAGTATCGCAATCAAACACAAATTCAAAAAAAAAAAGTGAATTATAGCCCCCAGACCTCCGGAAATACTGAACAAGCCTTTGCAAGCACACCATTCTATGCCTTGAGTAAGACAGCGTAGAGTTATTTCCCTGCAGGAGGTCTGGCCAAGGCGACTCAGCGCGTGGGCAGGCTTATATACCTTACGACGTGTTAGCGGTTTTTTCCCGCTCTTTTTTGCGCTGAATGTTAGCGGTTTTGTTGTGTCTTTTTTTCTCTCTCTCTCTCTCTTTTGCTGTTGTTTCGTACCAATGTGGTGAATGACTAAAGGGAGAAATAGAAGTGTTGTTTATATTTGGGGAATAAACGACAAGGATTGTTATTTTTTGGATAATAATGTGATTTGAAATGCGTAACGTCGCTAGTCTTCAAACCGAGCGCCATCTCACGAGAAAAACACAAACAGAAAAGCATGAATAAATAGATATTTCTTTTACCTAACACCATGCACAGATTCATACAAGATGTTCATTTTACAACCTATTAAAATGTCACGAGTTCTGCCTCATGAAACTTGTGACATTACTAATAAGGTTAGACTTTGTGATAAAATATAGCAATTACTTTAAAGGCGTACAGATATTTGTAATATTATTCACTCTAACGGACTGTCTATTTGTAAAAACTTGAATCACATTTTTTTTTTCTTTCTTTCCTTTCTTACTCAATTCTTAAATCCGTCTGGCAGACTCAGTGCCAGTCGATAAATCACCGCTTTTGTATTTCTTAATTTATTTATTTTTTTTCTCTCTCTCTCAATTCTTTTCTGATGATAAATCACCCACCAATTCTATGCTTCCTCCTTACTAATTTTCTTTATTCTTTTATTTTAATTCTTATTTATTTGTCTATCTATCTCTTTTATTATTCTTCTTATTTATTTGTCAATCTATCTATCTATTTGTTTAGTTTTTCTAGTATTTGTCTATCTATGTTTTAAAATGAGACCATGGTGCATTTCCCGTCAAGGTCTCTTAGCTTCTTGCCCCCCTCCCCCCCTCCCCCTCCCCGATACCCACCCAGCCCCTTTTCTGGCTCTGTCCGGAAACCCTCCCTTTCTTTCCCTCCTCTCGCATTATCTAGAACCCTCTCTCCTCCTTCTCCCTCTCTCCCTCTTCTCCCCACTCCCTCTCGCTCTCCTGGCACTATCTAGACACCCTCTCCCCCACTCTTCTGGCACTGATCTTGGCCTCCCTCCTTCTCCCTCTCCCCTTCCTTCTGGCACTATCTAGGCACCCAATCCTTCCTTCTTCTGCTCTTCCTCTTCCTCTTCCTCCTCCTAATATTCCTCTTCCTTTTTCTGTTCTTTCACCTTTTCCTCCTCCTCCTTCTCCATCCCCCTATTCCTCTCCTCCCTCCTCCTCTTCCTCCTCCTCATTCCCATCCCTATTCCTCTCCTTTTCGCTCCTTTCCTTCTCTCCTCCTTTCCTTCCATCTCCCTTTCCTTCCTTGCCCCCCCCCCTCCTGGTACTCTCTCGAACCTTCCTATTGGCTGAATTTGGCATTCTGTCTGGGTTGGTCATCGTGGGGGGGGGGGCGAGGAGAAGGAGGAGGAGGAGGTGGTGGAGAGGAACCAGCCAAGTGGGGGAGGACGTGGAGGTGGAGGGAGGTGGTGGAGAGGGAGCAGCCAAGGGGGAGGGGGAGGAGGTGGAGGTGGAGGGAGTGGTGGAGAGGAACAGCCAAGTGGGGGAGGAGGTGGAGGTGGAGGGGGAGGTGGAGGTGGAGGTGGTGGAGAGGTGGGGAGGAGACAAGCAAGCAAAGTGGGAGGGGGGTGAAGTGTGTGTGTTGCGTTGAGGGGGGGGGGGTACCGGTCCGTCTGTGAGAGGGGTGTGGCGAGAGTGGGTGTAGGTGTGCATGAATGTATCCTGCATACATACACGCATAAAAATATACATACGCTCACGTAATACCTAAAATACACATACTCTCATGCACACACACACACACACACACGCACTCGTGCACTTCTCTCTCTCTTCTCTCTCTCTCTCTCTCTCTATCTCTCTCTCCGCTCAGACTAACTAACGTCTATAAAGAGATAACGATATATAAATAGATTAAACAGACAGATAAGCCCTTTTAAAAAATTCTCCAACAAAAGAGAGCACCGCTTGTTCGAGCATAGTAACTAGCACTAGACTAACTAGCACTAGACTACTACCTACGCTAACTTAGATATCTAGCGTCGATACAAGTGGTTTCCACCTTGTCATTTCTAGGCCGAGATGTGTAAATAAAAAGGCTTCGTTTTAAAGACAACCTGATAAGAAAAAATTGAGGAAATGTAGAAATGAATAAAGTAAAAATGAAGAAATGTAGAAATGAATAAAGTAAAAATGAAGAAATGTAGAAATGAATAAAGTAAAAATGAAGAAATGAATAAAGTAAAATGAAGAGAAATAATAAAGTAAAAATGAAAAATGTAGAAATGAATAAAGTAAAAAAATGAATATAGGAATATCGGGTGGATGGATATTCAGAATGTGGAGTAAATGTCTATTGAAAGAATGGGGAAGGAACACACGCCTGCGGGAGGTTAAAAACGCTTAATGAATCGCTGGAGATAAATATAAAATGGAATCAAAACACAAGCGTAGAGGAGAAACGATGAAGAAATGAGAAAGAGAAATAAAAATAAACCCAGGAAGGAAGGAAGAAAGAGAGAAGGAAAGATAGAATGCGTTAAAATGAGAAAGACAGAGAAAAATGAGAGAAAGCGTTAAAAGGAGAAAAAAATGAATCAAGGAAGGAAGGAAGAAACAGAGAAAGACAAAATGCGCGAAAAGGAGAAAGAAAGAGAGAGAGAAAGAACACGCGAAAAGGAGAAAGAGAGAGAGAGAGAAAGCAAGCAAGTTCACTTCTCGGTCTACTCACCTTGGACTCGGTCTCGTCGACGCACAGGCACGCGGCCCGGCGGATGAAACCCTCCTCGTCAACCAGCCTGTGTCGTGGACTCGCGTTCTTGGATTTGGTGTCCGTCCAGTCGGTGTCAGAGGCGACGGTGTTGTTGTTCGAGTCGCCCTTGTCCTTCTCCTGCTGCAGGAAGAGGGCGGAGGGATCGCCCGTCGCCACGTTCAGGTTAACGCTGCTGCTGTTGTTGTTGTCGTCGCAGCTGATGTCGGAGAGGGCCACGTCGTAGCCGCTGCCGCCTTCGTCGCTGCTGACGCTGTCGCTGCAGCACCGGGTGGTGGTGGCGCTGGCGAAGTTGGCGTCGCTGTAGTATCGCCACAGGTCGCCGGCGTCCCCTGCCCAGGCGCTGCCGGCGAGGGCGGGGGCGGGCTGGAGCGCCTTGGGGTCGCCCGAGACGTGGAGGCTGCCGAGGGAGAGACTCGACCAGGTGCTGGGGGAAGCCATCTGTATAGCTTTGCACTGCATTTCGAGAGAAAGGATTTGGGATTTGTACTAAAGCTCGTAAGGTGCTATGGAGTCTGTGTCAAGTCTTTGTTTTACAATGCAGACTCCATTTGTTAGTCACTTCGAACATGGGTAGAGTTTAAAAAAGAGTCAGGTTTTCGGAGGGTTTTCACTTGAGACGACTGCCGTTCACCGCAGCCGTATCTCAGGTTCTCCGCTGAGTGTTCACTGGGACTCGCAAAAGAATTCAAAGTCACTGGAGCTTTCGAAAACGAACGGTGGAATCAGAACTTCAGAGCTACTTCTGTTCGCCACGTGAGCTAGAGGTAAACACAGCCAGACACACTTGCTGCCACTTATACTATATCCACCGTCGGCGGGCTGCCCCTCCCCTCTCCCTCCCCCTCCCCCACTCCCCCATCGCCCTCCTCCGCACCGCAGGCTCCGCCCCAATTCGCTCATGACGTCATGGTCGACACACGCGGCTCCTACTATCTTGCGGGGCGAGTTCGTCGTCTGAATGTATGAAAGTACCTGTCTCGGAAAATGATATCGGGTACGCTCGTATCCTAGGCGCTTTGTTCTTGATCTTTTAAACGAAATGTTCTTAGCGTAGTTCAAACAGGCATCGTAAAACAGTTCAATAAAAGCATTAATCATTATAGAGCTCTACCCTAGTAACGGTTAAAAACGAACTGTTACTGGCTTGATAAAATAAAGATAATAGTGCCGTAGCCCTTTCTTTTATCTTCCCACGCACATACGCTCTCAAGTTGGGAGACTGACACTTCCGTTCTCAAGAATGACACTGACAATTTCCTTTCTTATTAGAATAATTTGAAAACTGATACTTTATAAGTAATATGGTTCTAGCTCAGTTGAGAAGGAAATCCGATGAATCATACGTTACCCTGCGGTCTCTCCCCCCTCCCCCTACTGGCTCCCTAAGCCCCGCCCCCTCCTTACCCTTTCCCATGCCCCACCTTTCCTCGTCTCAAAATACCGCCCACTTTTGTTGTTGTTGTTTTTTTGAATGTCCGTCTCTTGATCCGTGTTAGCAGGGTATTTGAAGGTCCTCTACTCTCTCTCTTTGTATACATATTCATGCGTGTGTGTGTGTGGGGGGGGGGGGTTAGAAATAAACATTGCACGAACTAGGTTTATTGAAATAATTGAGACAATAGTCGGAGTTCTCCTGGAATATAAATATATACAAGTATATATAATACATATATATATATTATATACATACATACATACATATATATATATATATATATAATATATATATATTATATATATATATATATATGTATCACACTCTCTCTCTCTCTCTCTCTCTCTCTCTCTCTCTCTCTCTCTCTCTCTCCTCTATATATATATATATATATATAATATATAATATATAATATATATATATATATATATAATGTAATATTGTGTGTGTGTGTGTGTTGTATGTGTGTGTGTGGTGTATGTGTGTGTTGTCTGTATGTATGTATGCAAGTATGTATATGTAGGTAATGCATGTATTATATACATACATTATTATTGGTCTATTT
>NW_020869847.1:628753-636253 GCF_003789085.1 Penaeus vannamei | reverse complement strand
ACCGGTTTCGATTACGTCTTCATCAGAAATACATACATGAGAGAAAATACATAGCATATATACACTACATGGGAGCTGGTAGATCACCTGACGACTGTGACCTTTCTATCTATCTATCTATCTATCTATGACTGTGATCTATCTATCTATCTCTCTATCTATCTATATCTATCTATCTATAATATTATCTATCTATCTATCTATATGCATATATATATTTACATTTTTTTTCTTTTGTTTACTCTCGTCTTTTTTTTCCTAGATCGTGAAGGTCACATTGTTTCTCGGGAATTTTTTGTGCCTTGGTAACTTTCCTTTACTTGTACCGCACAAGTATTAAGTTTTAAGTATCTTTAGGTAGTGCGTATGTACAAAAAAATCTGTGTAAGTATTGATTTTAACGTTTTTTTTGTAATTTTGATGTTATGGAAGCTTTATTTTTTTCTTTTTCTTTCTTTTTTTTTTTCCTTAATTTTCTTATGTAATTTCTTAGTTATTTTATTTTATTTCTTTATTTTCTTCTTCGTTTACTTATATAATTTCTTCGTTATTTATTTATTTCTTTATTTTTTTCTTCGTTTCTTATTTCTTTTCCTTCTTTACTTCTTCCACTTCATTTCCTTTTTCTTGTTCCTATTCTTTTTCGTTTTCCTTATTGTCATTATTACAATTATTTCTTCTTCTTCGATTTCTTCCTGTTCTTCACCTCCTTGGCTTTCCTCCTCTTCGTCTTTTACTTCCTCATCTCCTATTTCTTCTTCTTCTCCGTATCTTTCTCTCTTCACCCCACCCCCCCACCCCCGAGTCTTTTGTTCGTTTGTCTTGTAAGTCGTAGTAGTAAGCCGTGGTAGTTGTAACAGGTATTATTATTAGTAGTAAGCCATAGTACTTATAACAACATTCTAGTAGTAAGTTATCATTAGCAGTAGTACTTATAACAGTACTTGTAGTAGTAAGTCCAGACAGCAGTGTACTAGTTGTAGCCACAGTACTTATACCAGAAGTTGTAGTAGTTGCAATAGCAGTATCATTAGTAGTAGCCATAGTACTTATAACAGTAGTTGGATAGTAAGTCCCAGAACAAGCAGTATCATTAGTAGTAGCCATAGTACTCTAATGTAGTTGTAATAGCAGTATCATTAGTAGTAGCCAAGTACTTATAACAGTAGTGTAGTATCATTAGTTACGTCACAGTACTTATAACAGTAGTTGTAGTAGTAAGTCCCAGAACAGCAGTATAATTAGTAGTAGCCACAAGTACTTATAACAGTAGTTGTAGTAGTAAGTCCAGAAACAGCGTATCATTAGTAGTAGCCACAGTATATAAAGTAGTTGCAGTTAGTAAGGTTAATGGTTAGGTGAAATTACTGTGATCATGTCACTATAGAAAGTATAGTATTGGAAGGATAGAGATGGGGGATGGGGGTGTTGGCCACGTCAGAGGCTGTGTAGAAGTAGGAATGGTATTTTTAAGGTGTATGCAGGTAGGTAGAGGGGGGGGGGGGGGGGGAATGATGGGGTTAAGTTAGGGATAAACTGGGGGGGGGGGGGGGTAGTGATTGGGTTAGGTTTAGTGATAAAACTGGGGGTGGGGGGTGGTGATTGGGTTAAGGGGAGAGGGTTAGTTGGGATAAATGGGGGGGGGGGGGGGAGTGATGGGTTAAGTTAGGGATATGGGGGTAATTGAGTGGAATTGGGTAAGTTAGGGATAATCTGGGGGAAGGGGGGAGTGATTGGGTAATTAGGGATAAACTGGGGGGGGGGGGTGAGTGATTGGGTTAAGTTAAGGGATAAAACTGGGGGGGGTGAGTGAGTGATTGGGTTAAGTTGAGGGATAAACTGGGGGGGGGGGGGGGGGGAGGTGAGTGATTGGGTTTAAGTTAGGGGATAAAACTGGGGGGGGAGGGGGAGTGATTGGGTTAAGTTAGGGATAAACTGGGAGGGGGGGGAGGGGGGAGAGTGATTGGGTTAATTAGGGATAAACTGGGGGGGGGTGAGTCATTGGGTTAAGTTAGGGATAAACTAAGGGGGGGGGGGGTGAGTGATTGGGTTAAGTTGGGGATAAACTGGAGGGGGGGGGGATGAGTGATTGGGTTAAGTTAGGGATAAACTGGGGGGGGGGGGGGAGTGATTGGGTTAAGTTAGGGGATAAACTGGGGGTGGGGGGGGTGAGTGATTAGATCAAGGATATGTACATTTCTCAGGAAGGAGATTAGGTCTTCTAAGCAGAGAAATATGTGGATTCCACCAGGATAATCCGAGAGACTGGGAGATCGGCGCAGGGCAGATAGGTGAGGAAAAGCCGCAGTACCGGTTGTGGGTGAAACGTGGACAGGACAAACAAAAATGCGCGAGACTTAAACAAATGAGAACGTTACAGAAGGAACATACGGGTGGTTCAGATCGTGACTAGTGCGTAATAATTAAGGCCCTGGTTCAGATCGTGACAGGAGGTGCGAGCGTGTAATAATTAAGGCCCTATTCACGTGTATCCCCCTATCACGCTATTTTTTCCGTCGATTTTTCCGTCTGAATCTGAGGCTCGTTTAGTATCGTTTGCAAATGAGTCCCAGACGAAGGCGTATTACGTTTCTACTTGTTCTTTGCCTTCGTTTTCTTTCTTAATAATGGATGGAGAAGAAGGAAAAGAAAAGGAAGAGGAAGAGGAAGTATAAGAATAAGAAATAATATAATATAAGAGAAAGAAGTAGAAGTAGAAAGAAGAAGAAGAAGAAGAAGAAAGTAAAGAGAATAAAGAGGGAGGGGTGGGAGAAGAGGGTGAAGAGGAGAAGGGAAGAAGAAGAGGGAAGAATGGAGAAAGGAGGAAAGAAAGGAGAAGAAGGAAAAGAAAAGAAGAAGGAAAAAAAAAGAAAAGAAGAAGGAAAAGGAAAAAAGAACAAGAAGGAAAAGAAAAAGAACAACAAGAGAAGAGGAAAAGAAGAAAAAGAAGAGAGAGGGGAATGACAGAAGAGGAAATAAAGAGGAGAAAGAAAAAGAGAAAGAGATGTGATTATAAAGACTTGATATGTTCCCGTTTTCTAAATAATCATTCATTGTTGCTAACGTATAGACAAAAATTCTCAAAATAAAACATTATGCCAAACAGCCATAAAGTTTGAATAATATGAGTATTTGAGAATACTCATGAAATGTTATATTTGATCTGTTTGTAAATATGGCGCGAAATTCGTATTTTTTCGCGATTCTTTTTTGTTTTGTTTTGTTTTCTTCGATCATGTGCGTGAGTGCGTTCGAGTAACGAAGAATAAGACGGAGAAGAAATTAAAAAGAAGAAAAAGAAAAAATACATATGATACGCTGCAATTCTAAGAAACTTATACATAACCATATGTATTATAAAACAAAGAAAATTTCAGTGTGAACCAAACTACACTTTTTTTTAGGTCTGTCTGTTCGGTTATGTTCTTGCTATCTCTAACGGTAATCTACCATAGTTTTTTTTTTATCATGCAACACACACACACACACACACACACACACACACACACACACACACAGACACACACACACACACACATACATATATATATATATATATAATATATATATATATATTATATATATATATATATTATATATACATTATTTTTATATAATTATATATATATATATTTATATTACAATATTTATTATATATATATATATATATTATATACACACATGTATGTAGAATGTATGTGTGTGTATATATACATTGTGTGTGTGTTTGTGTGTGTGTGTGTGTGTGGTGTGTGTGTGTGTGTGTGTGTGTGTGTGTGTGTGTGTGTGTGTGTGTGTGTGTGTGTGTGATGTGTGTGCGTGTGCGTGTGCGTGTGCGTGTGCGTGTGCGTGTGCGCGTGTTTGTGCGTGTGTGGTGTGCGTGTGTGTGACAAGATAAATTCCAGGGGTCTTTAACCTCAAATTGTTCTGAAACACTCCAGCTGCCAATCGTAACTGCGCATCTAAATTCGACATTCTTCCTGCCTCTGGAATCCATTACCCAACACGTTCCATGACGAAAGAATTCGTCCGCAACATTTTAATGGAGGCGGAATTCGGCCCGTGACGAAAGCAATACGTCATAGTGACGTCACGGTCTCAAAGCAGCCAGAGGCCATGAACCGCGACAATTAACCCTTTGTTCATCCAAGAGGCAAAAATGTTAACTCGTTTCCCTTTTTATCTGTTCTGTTTGCCTCTTCTGCGTCGTTTTGTTTGCATGTCTCGCTTGTTCCAGCAGATCTCGTTTTTACTATATAGGGGTGTGTCGATGTATGCATGAATATATAAGTGTGAGTATGTATGTACGTACGGAGGCAAACACAAACATAAACAAAGAGTGACAGAGAGAGAGGAGAGAGAGAGAGAGAGAGAGAGAGAGAGAGAGAGAGAGAGAGAGAGAGAGAGAGAGAGAGAGAGAAGAGAGAGAGAGAGAGAGTGAGAGAGAGAAAGAGAGAGAGAGAGAGAGAGAGAGAGAGAGAGAGAGAGAGAGAGGAGAGAGGAGAGAGAGAGAGAGAGAGAGTGAGAGAGAGCAGACAGACGAGAGAGAGAGAGGGGGACAGGGAGAGGGAGGGACGGGGGAGGGGGGGAGGGAGAAGAGAGAGAGAGAGAGAGAGAGAGAGAGAGAGAAGAGAGAGAAGAGAGAGAGAGAGAGAGAGAGAGAGAAGAGAGACAGACAGACAGACAGACAGACAGACAGACAGACAGACAGACAGACAGACAGACAGACAGACAGACAGACACACACACACACACACACACACACACACATATTGCTTTACTGAAGCAAGATATACAACACGAATGTTTTTAATTACAAACATATTATACCATCTTTATTTATTTGATGTTAACTACAAAATATCAGTGATTTTGTGAAGGTGATGTGAAATGTGTGACAGTTTATGTGAGAAAATATGCACTCAAATTATTTCTGTTATTACAGTTATTGATCAATATTCAGCCCTTTCATTTTATATACTACATTACAACAAATAAAATATAGAACTGACAGTTCTGTAATATGAGAAATATAAATCAATAAAAAAAATGGATGTATATAATTCACAAAGTACATTCTTTTTCTTTCTTTTCTTTTTTTCTTTTTTTAATAATACATGAAAATCTTGATTTTTGACGGATCAATAATATTTATCAAATCTATCATAATATATATATATATATATTATACATTCTCCAAAATGTGCTTCTTCTAAACATATATATTTCTCAACAATGAAAAATATGTGTACTGTGATTTTATCTTATATAACATAAAAAAAAAAAAAACTACCTGTTATTAACTCAAGAGCTTAAATGACTGCGTTTTGTCCGTGTACATCTTGAACCACTCATTGACCAGGTAAAAAAAGGGCTCATCGACACCTGCATGGTCCTTCTGCGGAGAGAAATATATTATTTTGTAAATTAATGTTGAATATCATGTATTTTATAGAGTTATGAAATACTCTGATTGTGTGTGTGTGTGTGTGTGTATGTATATGTATATATGTATATATATACATATATATATATATATATATATATATATATATATATATATATATATATATATATATATATATATATATATATATATATATTTCTATGACCAGCAAATTTACTGAAAGATTGTACCTATCATAAATTTTTGCACTGTGCTGGCCATGCTCCCCCTAAGTATATTTAATGCCAATGAAAAAAGCTTTTCCAGTTCTATATATCTGTATATGGTAAAGCACAGATAGGTTATATATACTAACAAAGATTTAGTAATGAAATTTTGAAAGGTAATCTGATCATACTTCATACTCTAACCATATAACATCTATTTTCTCTAAATTCTACATAATTCTAAAAAGAAAAAAAAATGCCTATGCAAAAAAAAAAGAAAAAAATCATAGCAGACCCTTCTTAATCCGGAAACCTCTGTACCCATCAGCATACCATAGAAAACCATAACACATCCACGTACCACAGATCAAACCTTAGACTGTCAAAAAAACGTCATAATGCCCCACACACACACACACACACACACACACACACACACACACACACACACACACACACACACACACACACACACACACACACACACACACACACACACACACACACACACACACACACACACCATACAGTGGAGATCTCAAAACACATACACCCCAAACCCCATGAAATACACAAATCTAAAAATATGAACCTCCTCTACGGGATGCTAAAGCTACATAAAGCTACATAAACAACACACAAACGTACTGCAGATCCCTCAAAATACATAAGCCCTAAACTCTGAGAGAGGTCATTCCCGGCTTTAGGGCTGACCCGACGACGTGTGGTCAGGTCAGTCTTGTTGGCGAAGAGAACACCCTTCAGCGTACTCATCTTGGTTTCTTCTTTGATCTGTCGGTTTGAGAAAATATTGACTACTTAAAAAAAGGGATAACATAGAACACTGGAAACAGAGATTTTAGTAATATAAAATCTGTTAACATGGAACTTTGATAATATGGAAGTTTAAGGTTTTAAATAGATTTGGCAATGTAGAATGTAATCATATGAAATTTTGACAATATACAACTTTGGTACCATTTGCATACAGAGTTCAGAAATTTAAAACGTAGCACATTCCTGCGATGGAACTTTACAAAGGTAGTGAGAACATAATACGTCATTGAAGATTAGATTTGTATCTCATCGTGTTACATTTCCTGCAAGGGTAAATTATTGCATGTCCATGAGACAAAACCTAATCTCTTATCAGCATTCCCTTTTGCGCATATACTGGACACCACGTGAACTTCCTTGAAGAATAAACAGTAGTGAGAATGTAAATATAAAATAAATACCCATCATCAATATAAATTTTCCATATCCCACACTCTTACCATTGTATCAACACAGTAGTGTTTTGTCATTCAACAATTACACATACTAATCATTAATCTATATCTTTGAAAAATATACCGACACTAGATTGTTCTCCAGCCTACTTTCTTATCTCACCCTTCACCATAAGGACAACGTCTTGATAGTGGAGAGGGAGACATTCTAGTATAATCTGGCAGAGACTGATAACTGTGTCTGTCACTATGTGTCATTTTCTCTGCATTTTTGTCTGAAATTGTTGCTTTCAAAGGAACGGAAAACCAATGCCAATAATGATTAGATTGTTGTGGTTATATCACTGGCGATGGCAATGATGATATTAGTGATAATAAAAATACTAAAATAATGAAAATAGTAATAGTAATTGTCACCATCATCACCATAGTAATAATAATAATAATGATAATAATGATGATATTGCAAATGATAATATCAACAACAACAATAATAATAATAATAATAATAATAACAATACTACTACTACTACTACTACTACTAATGATAATAATAATTATAACAATGATAATAACAAAAATTAAAATGATAATAATAATAATAATTATAATAATAATAATAACAATAATAATAATAATAATATAATAATATAAT
>NW_020869847.1:608753-616253 GCF_003789085.1 Penaeus vannamei | reverse complement strand
GAAAGTACGGCACTTTTCGACGAGATCTCGGGTGTGCACGAAAAAAAAAAAAAACGTGTGCAGTGCGCAACGGTCGTATGCACCTCAACAGTGCACTTCTTGAAACTTTTCAGATAATAAAATGCTTGCAAGTCCTTAAACTAGTAAATTCCTCGTTCCATATCGATGTTATATAATTATTTTGATCGTTGAATACCATAAATCACTCAGGTGTGCAACAGGAACTCAATAAAAAATGTCGAGTGTGCATATGCCGTATTAGTTATACTGGTCGAGAGGGAAGGGAAGGGGTAGGAAGAGGAAGAAAGGGAAGGATGTGGAAGAGAGGAGAGAGCGAGGGAGGGAGGGGGCGAGAGAGGCGAGGGGAGGCGAGAGAGGGAGGGGGCGAGAGAGGGGAGGGGGGAGAGAGGAGGGGGGGAGAGGAGAGAGAGAGAGAGGGGAGAGGGAGAGAGAGGGGAGAGAGAGAGAGGGAGAGAGGGAGAGAGAGAGAGAGAGAGAGAGAGAGAGAGAGAGAGAGAGAGAGAGAGAGAGAGAGAGAGAGAGAGAGAGAGAGAGAGAGAGAGAGAGAGAGAGAGAGAGAGGAGAAGGAGGGAGAAAGGAGGGAGAGGAGAGAGGAGAAGAGAGGAAAGAGAAGGAGAGAGAGAGAGAGGGAGAGGAGAGAGGAGAGGAGAGAAAAGAGGAATATGAAGATTTATGATATGAAAAACAAATAAAAAAATCATTACCCAACTTATCAAATTTCTTTCCCATAAAATAAAGTAGTTATGATTCAATTTTGACATATTCATCATACCAATATGTTTAGGGTTCGATGGTAATACATGAGCAATTACAAGTCTGGATGAGGGAGCAGAGTTTTCCTCGGGTCATCTTTAGGAAGTTTTGGGTGAAGAAGACTGAGAAACAAAGGTTCTCTTATGAGGAGAAGAGGAGATAGATATCTGACTAACAGAAGAGGAGAAAGGTGTAGGACAGGATGTAGTAGGAGAGGGTGGAGTGGAACGTTCAGGTTGCCTGGTATGACAAATAAAGTGAGGAGGACATAGGTATTGGGGAGGTGGTAGAGATTGGAGTATCTGGATTTAGAATGGAAAATGAATTTGACTGGGGGATAGGGTGAGTAGATGTAGGATGGTTTAGGGTTTAAGGGAGATATACCTGGGGAGATGTAGAAATATCTTGTGAAGATGGTGGGGGAGCAGAGTGAAGGACTGTTTTGGAATAAGTTTAGAGAGAAAAACCTAATCGTCGTGATTCTTGTCTGGTCTCTTGTAGAGTGAGGCTTCATTTAAATCTGAGGACTGCTACTTCACATTTGAGTTTATAGGAGGGTAGCTCCTACAAAATACATTATGGGAGTACACAATTGACACATTTATGTGACTGAGCATGGCAATTTGAACAGTCATGACCAGGTTGTCCACATAGAGGGCAGCAGGTTGTGGAGTGACAGTGTTTGGCTGGGAGGCTAAAATGCCAACATTTCTGGCCTCTGGGAGGAATAGTGTAACACTGTACTACCACTGCATCATATTCACCAAGGCAGGAGAGTAGGTCTGACCAGTCCTTGTTGTAGATAGGACAAGCATTTGGGGGAATGGAAACAGTTCAAGTACAAGTATTTAGAGACAGGTGAGGTTCGGCAGGAATAGGTTTGCCAGCAAAGTTAGGTAGAGTAGATAGTGCACAAGCTTTGGATTCAGATGTAACTGTGACAAGGCATGAACGATCAAAGAGAAGGGTATTCTCTGAATAGGGGGCTGTGGGGGGGTTGGGGGGCAATAAGGATGAAGAGAAGTAGTAAAGGAATAAGGGGTAGACATTTGAAGAGGACTGTGCAGCAAGAGATGAAGAGGAGAATGTTGGGAAAGAGGAAGGGGTGCTTTCTAGAGGTTGAGTAATAACCTGAGTAGGTGATTTAGAATGATTAGAGTTGTTCGTAAGCATCGAAGAGGGGGTATTAGTATCAGTGGTCTAATCCATGGTCAAAGGAGGGGCAGCGGTCAGAAAACCATCAAGATCAAATTCAGGTAGGCTAGTTGATGAAGGGGCAAGCCTTTATGCTCCTATTAAGGGTAAAGAATCTTCACTATTGGCCATGGTGAGCCTGAATAAAATGGGGAAAAGAGCTAAGCAATTAACCAAGGGAATACAATGGCCATGGCTTCCGAGGCCATTCACGAGTGACACAAAGCCAGCCTTTCATCCTTTCAGCACAGCTCTGACACCTTTAGAATGGGATAGAAGAAAGGAATAAAGAAGATAAGAAAAGACCAAGCAAAATTAGTTGAGGCAAGGGCTGAGGTCCAAGGCAGAGGTGATCCCCTACATTGGGTCTCTGTCTTTGTCTCCTAAGCCCTCCCACGACAAGAGCAATCTAGGTATTGGGAGGGATATTAGGATAAAGGATCACCTTCAGTGAAATCAGAAGTCTAATGTATGCTGGATACTGTAAACAGATATAGATTAGCACAATCAACTTAGTTTTTCATACATACAGTTCTGATATATCTATACCTTAACATACATATATTGACTGTCTGCTATAGACACCAAAGTTCAGTATCTGAGCCTATCAGCAACTACTTGTAATAAAAATGGCTTGAAGATATTTTTATCAGAAGATGTTATTTCATGAGAATTTCTCTATAATTTCTCAATTATATGAGATGTCACTCAGTTAATTACAATATCAATGTTTTACTGTAGTACCAAGGACAAAAGAAAACACATACAAGAAAATAGAATGGAAATCTTTATCATGAGAAAGACAGATATGTATGACAACAGAAATATACAAATAATTTTTTAATTTAGCTTTAGTAGTGTTATAATTACACCAAAGTCTACAGAGGGTAAATTTACCATCCAATACATATGTGAGAAATTGTTGAGTACTACTAAAACTCCATCTTTATCACAGCACCATTATAGAGACAACAACAAAAAGAAATGTAGAAATCTTGGATCAGTAATTCAGCATTACTAAATGAGACCACCTGAGATAAATACAAAAGTGTAATAAGTGCACATTCAACAGCTTGTTACTCAAAATAAAATACAAAAAGGAAAGCATAGAATATCTTCTTATGGAATGCAATTACGTATATATAAATTTCTGTATATAATTTTTCCTGTATCCTTCCCTCATCATCAATTTCTATTTAGATATCAATAATGAACATCTTTATATGCCATTTGCATCTTCATTCTCACTTAAGAAAATATGCAATTTTCGCAATCATATACATGTTTATCTTTATTTCTTTCATTTCTTCTACCCACAATAATTCTCAATAAATACAGGTCATTTCCTTACTTGAGTTTCAAAAGTGGGAAACAGCCTAAGGAAAAGGTGGTGTCCGCAGGGCATTTTGTGGTGAAGATAAATGGTCCCGTCTCTTTCTCTCTCCAGATCTCTTTCGACGCCCGAAAAGAAGAAGACGAGGAAGAAGAGGAGTCACTCTCGCTCCTCTCTTGCCCCTTCTTCCCCCCACTGCTCTCATCCTCCTTTCTTGAAACTACACTATCACTTCTCTCACTACTCTCACTCTTCTGTCTCTGTCTGCTCGCATCTTCCATTTCCATTCCCTGCTTGCTGTTATCACTTTTTGTCTTGGTAGCGTTTGGGCAAGCTTCAGTAACATCTAATACCTCTATGACGTGGCTGTCGTCGAGGTCATCATGGCTAAAGCTATAGATGATACCGTCCACCATGCACACATTCACAGGAGGTGTTGTGAAATGGCCAAAGTAAGATATTGTGTGGCCACCTTCTGGTAAGTACTGGTATACTTTGGGTGAACAGTTGTCTGCCGATGGAAATAAAATGGCATAAATCAAGAAAGAACTACTAGTCGTAAGAGAATTTTAAAGATGACTGTAATAGGTTCTGCTCATGATAAGAACTCTGAGTTGCAAAATCAAAATAATAATCATGATAAAAATGCGGGAGTTGGAACATGATCCTTGCCAGTGTTAATGGTCAACTGTATTATATATTAACAGCAATTAATAAAGCAATTCCCCCCAAAAAAGAATTAATAATAAAAATCAAAATGCCACAGTCTCAATATCAAACATGTGGAACTCACCTATGAGATACACTGCATTCTCCCAGGTAAGTGCAGCTCTATAACCTTGCTTATTGGGCGATCTAACAGGTATAGCCGACCATTTCTTCATCTTTGGATAATAGGTAAGCAGCTGCATCTCTTGTGTGAATACCATCAGCCTGCCTTTGAAGTTGCAGACTGCACCATGACTCACACAATGGGGCATATCTGGGCATCGCAGCCATTCGCCTGCAAAGTTTAAAGGAAAAGTCTGAATGATGTTTTAACCTGTATGAATGAAAGGGCTTTGCATGTGACTTATCTATTCAATTGTACTTTTTACAACTCTTTGTTTCAGGATCTAACTCTTTCTTTCTTTCTCTACCTGCCTATCGGCCAACACTGTCGCTTGCCCTTTCTAACACATTTATTTCATCCATTCACTCAATTAGTATCTCCCTCGTTATTCTCAATACCTTTAGTTTATTATCTATAGTCTTTTGCATCTAGAAAGTGTCTGGAAGAGCTGTAAATTCCCCTTAAAAATTCCAACATTTTTACATTAACATTTTTGCTACAAAAAAAAGGTATTTTTTTCTGTTTTGTATTTTTATTGTCTTAAAAAATATATTCCATAATCTTGGTTAAAGAATATTACTAGACTTTCTTGTCTTCAATTCATAAATATGTGTTTCTCTGTCAGTGTCTAAACCTCCTTTTCACATAGATCATATCACATACCCCTAACAACAACAAAAACATAACTATAAGACTATACAATATAACATAACATAACATTTCCAGATTGCCATTCCTTCACTGGTACATAAATTACAATGTAGCGGCTCCATACTTACCTGATGTTGTGTCATAGGCATCAACGGAACTTTGCACGACTCTGTATTTCCCGTATCCTCCCAGCAGGTAAATGACTGAATCGACAACACATATCATTTGGTGCCTCCTGGGCTGTGGTAACCTGTATGGAGCAGAAAGTTCTTTTATAGTTTCAGAAACACGTCCTTCAGCATTATCCATTAGTAGTACATCACTATCATTGTATTCATTGTTCACAAGAGTAAATATTGTACAGAGACAAACTATTGCAAAACATCTAACAAAAGAATTTCTACTTTTCATCTTAAAGCATATGCACTCTCTGTGTCTGTTCTTTTTTATTTAATCCTATTCAAGTTTGCATATTAAATTAATAAAACCAACCAACTAATACACTCTACATATTCCAAATCTGAAAGAAAAAAAAAATAAAGATCAGATGAAGACCAATGTGTTTAAAACATAATTCATAAAAAAGATAACTTACGAGTTTTCAATAATCCATTTCCGTGAGGCTGTGCTGTATCTCCAGACAGATTTGTTCCAATTGCCATTTCCAAAGAGGTATTCGCCACCAAAGATGTAAATGCTAGGACCTGTAACAACAATTTGACTTTCAAATTGAATGTGACATAAAATGTACAGATTTAATATTTTTCTCTTAATCTTTATAATTTATAAGAATGGTAAAATAAAGTTCAAATTCATAAAAAGGCAATTTGATAAATGAAAAGAAAGCAATTTTCCTACAACTGTTCCATCAGCGGTACACAATTACCAAGGCAGCACATACTAACAACAATATAATTATCAGTTATAAACCTTATCTCAGTTAACTATTACAAAACTCACTCAATATAACTGATGTCTAACTCAAGAGGGGATGAGTATCCAGAACTCTTGGCTTTACTCTACAATAAACACCTTGCAAATAAATACTAAAGAATAAAATAATTACGAGAACAACTCAAGAAGATGCAATCTTGAGCAAAAATTCATGTATTCATTCTATATTCTCCATAGAAGATATTCTAAATTCAAATATTAAAGATTTTATACTGAGTTTTCAGTGCCACAAGGTATTCTTAAATAAAAGTGATTAAAGCCTACTTACCAAGAGAGCAAACCTGATAACCAGAGCAGTGAACAGGTCCCTCACACAACTTGGACAACACCAGCTCCTCCATCATCTTGTTTGTGGTCGGATTAAATGAGTATATGACAGGGATCAATTCTGCATTTCTGACCCTAGAGGACGTGATGTCATATTCCTCTTCTTCTTCATTGTCACTATTCTTGGCTTTTTTCTTCTTGCGCATAGCCGCAGAGGACCTCTTGAAACCCACCACACATGGTACCTGGGGAGGGCTTCGCCGAGGCCTATCCAAGATGCTCTCCACCGTTCTCATGGTATCCTTGTTGATGCGAATCTCGCGGCTTTGCCTTGGGCGCTGCTCACCTGCCTCCGCTGCCACTGCTGCCTCCTTAGCTGCCTGCTGTAGGATCTTATTTGTCTCTGAGGAGAAGTAGCTGATCTCTGTGCCCCTTTCCTTCTTCAGGGTCTGGAGGCCTTCCAGCAGCTGCACCGCCTCTATGTTCTCACTCACGCAAGGGTAAAACAGCATGTTGGATATGTCTTGCACAGTCAAGGCTTGGAAGTCGAGGCACAGCAACAGCTGCATCAGGAAGGGACTCTTCTCCACCTCATTATCCTTGTGGAGAATTTCAGAGGCTTAAAAAATGGATTTGGTACTGAAAGACTGGATGCACAGGTGAATAAATGATTGAATATGGAGATGGAGAAGTCCTAAAATATTAACAAATGAGGCATACATAATTTTCTTAAACAGCATTGTACTGTATGCAACACAAAGAAGATCCAAAACAAACACTAACATAAATATAAGCTCACTTACTGCACTGACTTACTCTAAAAAAAAGACATTAGTTGTAGTATTTTGAGCAGTATAAGTATCACTTCACAATGAAAACATATTCATTTACCTCAATCCATGAAACAACAGCTTCCCACACGGCCCATTCTCCCTCTGGCCCCGGGTACAATGCTGGATTGCTTATGTAGTCAATCAGTTCTGGAAGCAAGAAAGCACTTTATCTTAGGGTCTGGATTTTTTTAATGACTAAATCAATTCTAGCTTTAATTACTGAGAGGCGCTAATTGAGAACTTGAATAAATATAGAGTAAAAGATGAAAAAAAAAAGATAAAACAAAGTTAATTTCTTCATCTTACTAACAAATGTATCTAAATTCTAATCAAAACCAATTCAGTGACTGCATGACTGAGGAAATACAGTAATATCTTCAAACAAGAATATGCAAAACAGTTTCTAAAAGTATTTGCAAAACTTGCAACAAAGCATATAAGACTTGCCATGCAGTAATATGTACAAGACCTGCAATATTATGCAAAACACCACATGTAATGGCATGTATAACATACTATTACAACAATGTACATATAACACACAACACATAATTCATATTCTCCCTCTAAAAAGTATTGCCTTATAACTCATAAAGGATAATATGTGGCAACTGTTGTAAAACAGTCGAATCAACACCCATGATAACGATAAATGCTTGTCA
>NW_020869847.1:603753-606253 GCF_003789085.1 Penaeus vannamei | reverse complement strand
CAGAGGTTGTGAATGAAAAGGGACTTTACTAGAGGGTTCATTAGAGGAGGTAGATGCGTAGCCCCACGAGAGACCCATGGTGCAGAGGGCGGGGGTGGTGACGAGCAAGACCATCGCCTGTCCCAGTCTACCCTGCTCTGTGCCGCATCTGCTCTTGCTCTTCGCTGTTCTGCCCTGCTTGCCTGATGAGACGTCCTTTTATCAAGCTATTCCTTGCGAGGGTGTTTTGCTTGCTTACACTGAAGGTAGCTGTTGGAGCCAAGGTGCGAAGGGAGGGAGCATCCGGCTTTGAGCATATCGTTGACAATGGTGGCGGTGATGGTGATTGAGGATGTGGGTGTGGTGGTGGTGGTGGTGGTGGTGGTGATGGTGATGGTGGTGGTGATGGTGGTGGTGGTGGTTGGTGGTGATGGTGGTGGTGATGGTGGTGGTGGTGGGTGGTGGTGGTGGTGTGGTGGTGGTGGTGGTGGGTGATGGTGGTGGTGGTGGTGGTGGTGGTGATGGTGGTGGTGGTGATGGTGGTGATGGTGGTGGTGATGATGATGATGATGATGGTGATGATAGTGGTGGTGGTAATGGTGGTGGTGGTGGTGATGGAGACTATAATAATCATTATAATGATGATGGTGATGGTGATTATAATTATCATTATTATAATGATGATGATGGTGGTGTTGGTGGTGATGCTAGTAATGGTGATGTTTGTGATAGTGATGGTGGTGAGGGTGGTGATAATGGTAGTGGTGGTGGTGGTGATAGTGATGGTGGTGATAGTGGTAGTAGTGATAGTGATTATAATTGTATTAATAATTATAGTGATGATGATGATCATGATGATGGTGGTGGTGCTTGTAATAATCACTGTAGTGATGATGATGGTGATTAAAATAATAATAATCTTTATGGTGATGATGATATCAATATCATGAAAATTCCAGGAATGCGAACAACAGACGTGGTCAAGAAGTAACGGACTTCGTGAGTGAACAAAACTGGCTAAACAAAACTGCAGTGGACAGTACATATACCCAGTGCCAATGGGTTAAGTAAGATCCAGCTGTATAAGTGTCACTCACCCACACAATTTAAGAAAGAAAGAAAGAAAGAAAGAATAAATATTAAGAGAATAAATTGTGTTAAATGATTCTACCTGAAGCATAGCCGCAGTCTGAAGCAAAGCCAATATACTATCTGGAGATACAACAAATGTTCCTGTTTCTACATACTGTAAGAGCATTTGTAGGCAGTCAGCATCTATATCCTGTAAAAATAAAAGAAATACAAATTCCTTATAAGCCTGTCTATGTCTTTCAATATCTATATAGCAATTATATCAAATTCAATAACTAGATATCATAAGCAATCTTACTTCTCTGAATCCAAGAAATGTATTATAAAAAATAAATATATATAAAATGAAAACTCTTTTAATCTGAGGTAATTAATAAGACTCAAATCATTGGGCAAAAATAGGATATATCTTAGATGTGACATTTACTCCAACAGATTCCACACCACACACAACTATAATTTCATTCACCATTATTTACCTGTAGTTCTATTGTAGTCTTCCCTCTTTCCTTGAAGTTATTGGAAAACATAGCTCTGAAATAATCACTCGCTTCAATCAGCTTCCTCTTGGAGCAGTGGAAAGAGCGTCCCTCGGCAACCAGAGTAATTCCATCTTCGCCCGTCACTGGGGTCCCTTGACGGAATTCTGGTCCTCCACCCTCCATTGTCTGCATCAGATGTGAGATCTGAAATAATAAAAAAATCACAATCAACTGGGCTGACACTTTCTTTTGCTTTGATAAATAATTTGCATATTTTTTTTATTAACACACAGACACATACATATATATTGCCAAACTAGACGAAAAAATTTAACAACAAAACCTTGGAAAACAAATGCCCAAAACTGTGGTACAATATGTGCACTTCTCAAGGATAATCAATTTGCAAACTAAAATAAGCAAATCATAATAATCTAGATTTCTCATTCCTTTCAGGCATGTGCTATTCCATCAATCATAAGAACAAGAATAATAATCAACCGAATAATAATTAACAAGCTCAATAAATACATACTAAAAATGACAATAAGTTAAGTGTGGATATAACAACTAACCACATGTTTCAAACTAATCTAGCACTCATCCCGTCACAAACAAAGCACAGATATGGTATCAGTCCAGATAGCTGAGGAGAGCTAATGATTAAGAGTAATGATTAATGAGTAAGAGTGAATGATTGAGGTAAATTTTTTCAGTAAGTTCACTAATAAAATTCCTATCGGCTCATTAGATTTCCCTCGCATACTTCATTCACTACAATTCCATCCCTTTCTTAATTTCATGCTATTTTCTCTTGCTGCCGGTAGAGTATGGACCATGGAGCGTCTGGAAGTTTTGAGTTCTCTATTTTCCTTATGATTAGTTTGTGAAGCAAATGCTATGAACGAAAAGAGTCTTAGAATGCTACATTCTATCAAATGTCAAGG
>NW_020869847.1:596253-598753 GCF_003789085.1 Penaeus vannamei | reverse complement strand
CTCGGCCTCAAAGGGCGACTTCCTGGGTCTCCTTCTCACTTCCTGGGTTCAGGGGACTTCCTGGGTCTCCTTCTCGGCCTCAAGGGCGACTTCCTGGGTCTCCTTCTCGGCGTCTTGGGGGACTTCCTGGGTCTCCTTCTCGGCCTCTTGGGGGACTTCCTGGGTCTCCTTCTCGGCCTCAAGGGCGACATCCTGGGTCTCCCTCTCGCCTCAAAGGGCGACTTCCTGGTTCTCCTTCTCGGCCTCTGGGAACTTCCTGGTCTCCTTCTCGGCTCTTGGGGGACTTCCTGGGTCTCCTTCGGGCCTCAAGGGCGACTTCCTGGGTCTCTTCTCGGCGTCTTGGGGGACTCTCCTCCTTCTCGGCCTCAAGGGCGACTTCCTGGGTCTCCTTCTCGGCGTCTTGGGGGACTTCCTGGGTCTCCTTCTCGGCCTCAAGGGCGACTTCCTGGGTCTCCTTCTCGGCGTCTTGGGGACTTCCTGGGTCTCCTTCTCGGCCTCTTGGGGGACTTCCTGGGTCTCCCTTCTCGGCGTCTTGGGGGACTTCCTGGGTCTCCTTCTCGGCGTCTTGGGGGACTTCCTGGGTCTCCTTCTCGGCCTCAAGGGCGACTTCCTGGGTCTCCTTCTCGGCGTCTTGGGGGACTTCCTGGGTCTCCTCGTAAAAAAAAAGTCTAGGCAGAAGTCGCCGCCAAAGTTGGGGCAAAGATTCCTTCCGAGAGTCTCTCATGCTGCAAATATTGCCCGTCTTGGCAGCTGGTCAGTTCGCAGCACGAGCTTCGATTGCAAACCGGCGCCAAGTTGCGTATGCAATGGTTCCGGCGGCGGTAAGACTTATCCCCAGCATGTCGAGACCGATCCCTATCGTCGTAAAACAGATTTCCGTTGCACTCAGAGCGCGCGCAAGACAAAGTCCGAAGCCGCAAATAGAGAGTATAAGAAAATATACCAAGAGACAGATATAACTACTGAAATTCGTCTTGTTGATACATGTACCGACGAGCTGTGAGTGGCATATCCTCTCTGAGTATTGGCTGCACTCCTGGCAGAGCGTCAAGGGAGCACCCATCCGCCCGACTATGTGGGAAGGCCAAGAGAAAAATTTGTCCGACAATTCCAAAAAAAATTCCAGCCCGTGTCTTTGAAACGCGATCTCGCTAATCAGATGCACCTGCAGCCACATCAGGAACGGGTAACATAGCCAATACACGACGCGCCGATACTTAAATTCGTGGAATAGATTGTAGAACGCGTAAGCCGAGATCTGCATGGCTCTCCCGAGTATATACATTGAGACGAAGGGATTCCCGGCGGACAGCAACTCGAGGTGCTGGTTCAGAATATACAAAGCTTTGCCGTAGTATTTTGTGGTGGTAGATGCGGGTCTAGAATACGAGGCTGCATACTGGTCGAGGACATTTTCTCTCTACTCGATGATATATTTCTTGAACAGCCTTGACAACGGACGGATCAGCAGAAGCAGAATAACCCAGATTACGCGCACTCGCGAAATACAGACCAAATAAGCCAGGCTTTACACTACTACAACAAGGGATGCAATAACAAAAAAGCTCTCTGACTAATCGTTCCAAATACTGTCCATAAAGTCGATTAAAAACTTGTCTTATTTCTCTTCTTTCTTTAACACTTCTTTTTCTTCTTTCTCAAGCCCTTCTTGTTCCTCTAACACGTCTCTTTCTTCTTCCACTAGCTCCTCCTCCTCTTCTTCTTCTTGCTCTTCCAGCAGCGCTTCATCTTCCATTCGTGTCTCTTGTTCTTCTCCTATCAATGCAGAAGTTGGTAGTGAGATCCCCTGCTGATTTGAAGGTCCTGCGGCCTGCAATGATTCCTAAGCAAGGTATTCGTTGAGTCCCGAGCGTGTAGACCCCAAGGAATCCCCGGCTTAACCCAGCACGTCTTAGGCAACAGTCCCCGCCTCTCCGTCTCGCGAGGGACAGTCCTTCGACAGCTCCTCCTCCTGCTGTCTTTCGGGGTTGACCTCGGGTTCCTTGGGCGCCGGAGACTCGTCACACCCGGGGCTCGTTGGCTTGAAGAAGAAGTCCTTCAGCTCCTTTTTCAGCTGCCTTCGTTTCCTCAAGTTTTTGATCCAGACGAAAGGGTTGCGGCGGCACTTCAGTTTCTCGCGCTGGTTATAGTAATAGGCGAGGAATTCGAGGGAATTTTGCTTGGAATCACCCATCTTTGGCCCTTTTTTCATATGCGCCCGTGGGTGTGCGGGCGTGTGTCATTAGGTCATTGTATGGGGATATGGGTGTGTTTGAGAGCGAGTCTTCGTGTGTGTGCTTGTGGGGTGTGTGTGTGTGTGTGTGTGTGTGTGTGTGTGTGTGTGTGTGTGTGTGTGTGTGTGTGTGTGTGTTGTGTGTGTGTGTGTGTGTGATGCCTTGATTTGTGTGTGTGTGTGTTGTGTGTGACGCGTATTAGTACAAATGACCCCGCAGGAAAGAGTGACGGGAGCTCTTTCTCCAACTCCCCTGTGTTGTTCTCG
>NW_020869847.1:573753-586253 GCF_003789085.1 Penaeus vannamei | reverse complement strand
GTACAAATACATTTATCCAAACACACGAACATTCACAAATATATGCAGACACACACATACACGCACATACATATAACCCCTCCCACCCCACCACCACCACACGCATATGCACACATACATATAAATCCCCCCCAAAAAAAAAAAAAAAAAAAAAAACACACACGCACATGCACACATACATAACCGAGTGCACTCCCGTCCATATACAGATACATTTACCCACACACACGCACATTCACAAATATATGCAGACACACACACACACACGCACATACATATAAATCCCCCACACACATATGCACACATACATACACGTGTTTACTCACATCCATGCACAAATGCATTTATCCAAACACGCACACTTCACACACATATTCACACACACACACACACATACAAAATGAATCCCTCCCCCCAAAAAAAAAACACACACACACGCACATATGCACACATACATACACGTTTACTCCCACCTATGCACAAATACATTTACCCAAACACACGCACATTCACACATATATTCAGACGCACACACACACACATACATATAACCCGTCCCACCCCACCACCACCACGCGCACACATGCACACATACATACCCGTGTGCACTTCCGCCCATGTACAGATACATTTACCCACCCACACGCACATTCACACTATATGCCCACACACACACACACACACACACACACACACACACACACACACACACACATACACTTGCATGTTAACGAACAATGGCGCAAGAAAGTATTAGGACTTTACCCTGAGCCAGCTGCCCCGCCAGGAGTCGTCCTTCGGACAAGAGCGGCCCGAGACACACTTAGGCCTCGAGACCACACTTAGGCCTCGAGACCACACTTAGGCCTCGAGACCACACAGGCGAGGCGAGGCGAAAACCACGACGGAGACGACCCAAGAGGAGGCCCCTCTGGAGTCCCGTCCGCGGACAGCAGCTCGGCTGGCAAGGCTGCCTCCCCGAGGACGACGAGGACGAGCCGGACGAGCCTTCGAAGAAGCGCAAGGAGGACGAGTCCGAGTGGGACTGGCCCGCTGAGGACGACGAAGACGAGGACGAGGCAGTCGCACGACGAGGCAATCGCCACGTCGGACGGATCGCCAGACGAGGCAAAGCCACGTCCGGTCGAGGAAGGCAGCCGCGTCGGGAGGACGAGCAGAGGACGAAGGACAGCCACGTCGGACGAGGACGAGGCACGATCGGTCGGACGAAGCAGCGCACGTCCGAGGACGAGGCAGCCACGTCGGACGAGGACGAGGCAGCCACGTCGGACGAGGACGAGGCAGCCGCGTCGGTCGAGGACGAGGCAGCCGCGTCAGACGAGGACGAGGCAGCCACGTCGGACGAGGACGAGGCAGCCGTCGCCGACGGCAAGCCACGTCGAGGCACGAGGACGAGGCAATCGCCGCGTTGGTTGAGGACGAGGCAATCGCGTTGGTCGAGGACGAGGCATGAGGACGAGGCAAATTGGTCGAGGACGAGGCAATCGCGCGTTGGCGAGGACGAGGCAATCGCCGCGTTGGTCGAGGACGAGGCCGCGTTGGTTGAGGACGAGGCATCCGCGTTGGTCGAGGACGAGGCAATCGCCGGTCGAGGACGAGGCAGCCGCGTTGGTCGAGGACGAGGCAATCGCCGCGTTGGTTGAGGACGAGGCAATCGCCGCGTCGGTCGAGGACGAGGCAAGCCGCGTTGGTCGACGAGGCAATCGCCGCGTTGGTCGAGGACGAGGCAAGAGGACGAGGCAATCGCCGCGTTGGTCGAGGACGAGGCAATCGCCGCGTTGGTGAGGACGAGGAGCCGCGTTGGTCGAGGACGAGGCAATCGCCGCGTCGGTGAGGACGAGGCATCGCCGCGTCGGAAGGACGAGGCAATCGCCGCGTTGGTTGAGGACGAGGCAATCGCCGCGTTGGTCGAGGACGAGGCACGAGGTCGAGGCAATCGCCGCCGGACGAGGCAATCGCCGCGTTGGTCGAGGACGAGGCAATCGCCGCGTTGGTTGAGGACGAGGCAATCGCGCGCCGCGCGTTGGTCGAGGACGCAATCGCCGCGTTGGTCGAGGACGAGGCAATCGCCGAGGAGGACGAGGCAATCGCCGCGTCGGTCGAGGACGAGGCAATCGCCGCGTGGTCGAGGACGAGGCAATCGCCGCGTTGGTCGAGGACGAGGCAATCGCCGCGTTGGTCGAGGACGAGGCAATCGCCGCGTCGGTCGAGGACGAGGCAAGGTCGAGGCGCCGCGTTGGTTGATCGGGCCGCGTTGGTCGAGGACGAGGCAATCGCCGCGTTGGTGGACGAGGCAACGCAGGTCGAGGACGAGGCAATCGCCGCGTGGTCGAGGACGAGGCAAATGACGAGGCAGGACGAGCAATCGCCGCGTTGGTCGAGGACGAGGCAATCGCCGCGTTGGTCGAGGACGAGGCAATCGCCGCGTTGGTCGAGGACGAGCAATCGCCGCGTTGGTCGAGGACGAGGCAATCGCCGCGGGTCGAGGACGAGGCAATCGCGTTGGGAGGACGAGGCAATCGCCGCGTTGGTCGAGGACGAGGGCGCCGCGTTGGTCGAGGACGAGGCAATCGCCGCGTCGGTCGAGGACGAGGCAAGCCGCGAGGACGAGGCAATCGCCGCGTTGGTCGAGGACGAGGCAATCGCCGCGTTGGTTGAGGACGAGGCAATCGCCGCGTGGTCGAGGACGAGGCAATCGCCGCGTTGGTCGAGGACGAGGGCCCGTTTTGGTCGAGGACGAGGCAACGACGAGAGGACGAGAGGCAATCGCCGCGTTGGTCGAGGACGAGGCAATCGCCGCGTTGGTTGAGGACGAGGCAATCGCCGCGACGAGGCAATCGCCGCGTGAGGACGAGGCAATCGCCGCGTCGGTCGAGGACGAGGCAATCGCCGCGGTCGAGGACGAGGCAATCGCCGCGTTGGTCGAGGACGAGGCAATCGTCGAGGACGAGACGAGGCGCAATCGCCGCGTTGGTTGAGGACGAGGCAATCGCCGCGTCGAGGACGAGGCAATCGCCGCGTTGGTCGAGGACGAGGCATCGCCGCGTCGGTCGAGGACGAGGCAATCGCCGCGTCGAGGACGAGGCAATCGCCGCGTTGGTCGAGGACGAGGCAATCGCCGCAGGACGAGGCGCCGCGTGACGAGGCAATCGCGCGTCGAGGACGAGGCAATCGCCGCGAGGCCGCGTTGGTCGAGGACGAGGCAATCGCCGCGTTGGTTGAGGACGAGGCAAAGGACGAGGCCGCCGCGTAAGGTTTGGTCGAGGACGAGGCAATCGCCGCGTTGGTCGAGGACGAGGCAATCGCCGCGTGGTCGAGGACGAGGCAATCGCCGCGAGGACGAGGCAATCGCCGCGTCGCCGCGTTGGTCGAGGACGAGGCAATCGCCGCGTTGGTCGAGGACGAGGCAATCGCCGTTGGTTGA
Source organism: Penaeus vannamei (assembly GCF_003789085.1). Lineage (NCBI taxonomy): Eukaryota > Metazoa > Arthropoda > Malacostraca > Decapoda > Penaeidae > Penaeus > Penaeus vannamei. The sequence goes on along the minus strand of NW_020869847.1, from coordinate 582,808 downwards.
GGACGAGGCAATCGCCGCGTGGTCGAGGACGAGGCAATCGCCGCGTTGGTCGAGGACGAGGCAACGCCGCGTGGTCGAGGACGAGGCAATCGCCGCGTTGGTCGAGGACGAGGCAATCGCCGCGTGGTCGAGGACGAGGCAATCGCCGCGTTGGTCGAGGACGAGGCAATCGCCGCGTTGGTCGAGGACGAGGCAATCGCCGCGGTCGAGGACGAGGCAATCGCCGCGTCGGTCGAGGACGAGGCAAGGACGAGGCGCCGCGTCGGTCGAGGACGAGGCAATCGCCGCGTGGTCGAGGACGAGGCAATCGCCGCGTTGGTCGAGGACGAGGCAATCGCCGCGTTGGTCGAGGACGAGGCAATCGCCGCGTCGAAGGACGAGGCAGCCGCGTTGGTCGAGGACGAGGCAATCGCCGCGTTGGTCGAGGACGAGGCAATCGCCGCGTTCGCGAGGACGAGGCAATCGCCGCGTTGGTCGAGGACGAGGCAATCGCCGCGTTGGTTGAGGACGAGGCAATCGCGCGTTGGGAGGACGAGGCAATCGCCGCGTTGGTCGAGGACGAGGCAATCGCCGCGTTGGTCGAGGACGAGGCAATCGCCGCGTTGGTCGAGAGGACGAGCAATCGCGCGTTGGTCGAGGACGAGGCAATCGCCGCGTTGGTCGAGGACGAGGCATCGCCGCGTTGGTCGAGGACGAGGCAATCGCCGCGTTGGTCGAGGACGAGGCAATCGCCGCGTTGGTCGAGAGGACGAGGCAATCGCCGCGTCGGATTTGGACGAGGCAATCGCCGCGTTGGTCGAGGACGAGGCAATCGCCGCGTTGGACGAGGACGAGGCAATCGCCGCGGTCGAGGACGAGGCAATCGCCGCGTGGTCGAGGACGAGGCAATCGCCGCGTTGGTCGAGGACGAGGCAATCGCCGCGTTGGTCGACGAGGCAATCGCCGCGTCGAGGACGAGGCAATCGCCGCGTTGGTCGAGGACGAGGCAATCGCCGCGTTGGTCGAGGACGAGGCAATCGCCGCCCGAGACGAGGCAATCGCCGCGTTGGTCGAGGACGAGGCAATCGCCGCGTTGGTTGAGGACGAGGCAATCGCGCGTTGGAGGACGAGGACGAGGACGAGCAATCGCCGCGTTGGTCGAGGACGAGGCAATCGCCGCGTTGGTCGAGGACGAGGATCGAGGCGCCGCGTTGGTCGAGACGAGGCGCCGCGTTGGTTGCAATCGCCGCGTTGGTTGAGGACGAGGCAATCGCCGCGTTGGTCGAGGACGAGGCAATCGCCGCGTCGGTCGAGGACGAGGCAGCCGCGTTGGTCGAGGACGAGGCAATCGCCGCGTCGAGGACGAGGCAATCGCCGCGTCGAGGACGAGGCAATCGCCGCGTGGTCGAGGACGAGGCAATCGTTCGCCGCGTCGAGGACGAGGCAATCGCCGCGTGGTCGAGGACGAGGCAATCGCCGCGTCGAGGACGAGCAATCGCCGCGTCGAGGACGAGGCAATCGCCGCGTTGAGGACGAGGCAATCGCCGCGTTGGTTGAGGACGAGGCAATCGCCGCGTGGTCGAGGACGAGGCAATCGCCGCGTTGGTCGAGGACGAGGCAATCGCCGCGTTGGTCGAGAGGACGAGGCAATCGCCGCGTTGGTCGAGGACGAGGCAATCGCCGCGTTGGTCGACGAGGCGCCGCGTTGGTCGAGGACGAGGCAATCGCGTTGGTCGAGGACGAGGCAATCGCCGCGTTGGTCGACGAGGCAATCGCCGCGTTGGTCGAGGACGAGGCAATCGCCGCGTTGGTCGAGGACGAACGAGGACGAGGCAATCGCCGCGGTCGAGGACGAGGCAGCCGCGTTGGTCGAGGACGAGGCAATCCGCGTTGGTCGAGGACGAGGCAATCGCCGCGTCGGTCGAGGACGAGGCAATCGCCGCGTTGGTCGAGGACGAGGCAATCGCCGCGTTGGTCGAGGACGAGGCAATCGCCGCGTTGGTCGAGGACGAGGCGCCGCGTTGGTGCCGCGGTCGAGGACGAGGCAATCGCCGCCGAGGACGAGGCAATCGCCGCGTTGGTCGAGGACGAGGCAATCGCCGCGTTGGTCGAGACGAGGCAAGAGGACGAGGCAACGAGGACGAGGCAATCGCCGCGTTGGTCGAGGACGAGGCAATCGCCGCGTTGGAGGACGAGGCAATCGCCGCGTTGGTCGAGGACGAGGCAATCGCCGCGTTGGCGAGGACGAGGCAATCGCCGCGTTGGTCGAGGACGAGGCAATCGCCGCGTTGGTCGAGGACGAGGCAATCGCCGCGTTGGTCGAGGACGAGGCAATCGCCGCGTTGGTCGAGGACGAGGCAATCGCCGCGTTGGTCTGAGGACGAGGCAATCGCCGCGTTGGTCGAGGACGAGGCAATCGCCGCGTTGGTCGAGGACGAGGCAATCGCCGCGTTGGTCGAGGACGAGGCAATCGCCGCGTTGGTCGAGGACGAGGCAATCGCCGCGTTGGTCGAGGACGAGGCAATCGCCGCGTCGGTCGAGGACGAGGCACGAGGACGAGGCAATCGCCGCGTTGGTCGAGGACGAGGCAATCGCCGCGTTGGTCGAGGACGAGGCAATCGCCGCGTTGGTCGAGGACGAGGCAATCGCCGCGTTGGTCGAGGAGGCAATCGCCGCGTTGGTCGAGGACGAGGCATCGAGGACGAGGCAATCGCCGCGTTGGTCGAGGACGAGGCAATCGCCGCCCGAGGACGAGGCAAGTCGAGGACGAGGCAATCGCCGCGTTGGTCGAGGACGAGGCAATCGCCGCGTTGGTCGAGACGAGGCAATCGCCGCGTTGGTCGAGGACGAGCAATCGCGTTGGTCGAGGACGAGGCAATCGCCGCGTTGGTCGAGGACGAGGCAATCGCCGCGTTGGTCGAGGACGAGGCAATCGCCGCGTCCGAGGACGAGGCAATCGCCGCGTCGAGGACGAGGCAATTTCGCCGCGGACGAGGCAATCGCCGCGTTGGTCGAGGACGAGGCAATCGCCGCGTCGGTCGAGGACGAGGCAATCGCCGCGTTGGTCGAGGACGAGGCAATCGCCGCGTTGGTCGAGGACGAGGCAATCGCCGCGTCGAGGACGAGGCAATCGCCGCGTTGGTCGAGGACGAGGCAATCGCCGCGTTGGTCGAGGACGAGGCAATCGCCGCGTTGGTCGAGGACGAGGCAATCGCGCGTCGACGAGGACGAGGCAATCGCCGCGTTGGTCGAGGACGAGGCAATCGCCGCGTTGGTCGAGGACGAGGCAATCGCCGCCGATCCGCGTGGTCGAGGACGAGGCAATCGCCGCGTTGGTCGAGGACGAGGCAATCGCCGCGTTGGTTCGCCGCGTTGGTCGAGGACGAGGCAATCGCCGCGTCGAGGACGAGGCAATCGCCGCGTCGAGGCAATCGAGGCAATCGCCGCGTTGGTGAGGACGAGGCAATCGCCGCGTTGGTCGAGGACGAGGCAATCGCCGCGTTGGTCGAGGACGAGGCAATCGCCGCGTTGGTCGAGGACGAGGCAATCGCCGCGGTCGAGGACGAGGCAATCGCCGTCGAGGACGAGGCGCCGCGTCGAGGACGAGGCAATCGCCGCGTTGGTCGAGGACGAGGCAATCGCCGCGTTGGTGAGGACGAGGCAATCGCCGCGTCGAGGACGAGGCATCGCCGCGCCGCGTCGAGGACGAGGCAATCGCCGCGTTGGTCGAGGACGAGGCAATCGCCGCGTTGGTCGGGACGAGGCAATCGAGGACGAGGCAATCGCCGCGTCGGTCGAGGACGAGGCAGCCGCCGCGTCGGACGAGGCAGCCGCGCGAGGACGAGGGCCGCGTCGAGGACGAGGCAATCGCCGCGTGGTCGAGGACGAGGCAATCGCCGCGTTGGTCGAGGACGAGGCAATCGCCGCGTTGGTCGAGGACGAGGCATCGCCGCGTTGGTCGAGGACGAGGCAATCGCCGCGTCGAGGACGAGGCGTGCGCCGCGTCGGTCGAGGACGAGGCGCGTGTTTCGAGGACGACCAATCGTTGCGTCGAGGACGAGGCGCCGCGTGGTCGAGGACGAGGCAATCGCCGCGTCGGTCGAGGACGAGGCAATCGCCGCGTCGGTCGAGGACGAGGCAATCGCCGCGTTGGTCGAGGACGAGGCAGCCGCGTTGGTCGACGAGGCAAGAGGACGAGGCAATCGCCGCGTTGGTCGAGGACGAGGCAATCGCCGCGTCGGTCGAGGACGAGGCAATCGCCGCGTTGGTCGAGACGAGGCAATCGCCGCGTCGTCGTTGGTCGAGACGAGGCAATCGCCGCGTTTGGTCGAGGACGAGGCCAATCGCCGCGTTGGTCGAGGACGAGGCAATCGCCGCGTTGGTCGAGACGAGGCAATCGCCGCGTTGGTTGAGGACGAGGCAATCGCCGCGTTGGTCGAGGACGAGGCAATCGCCGCGTTGGTTGAGGACGAGGCAATCGCCGCGTTGGTCGAGGACGAGGCAATCGCCGCGTTGTCGAGGACGAGGCAATCGCCGCGTTGGTCGAGGACGAGGCAATCGCCGCGTTGGTCGAGGACGAGGCAATCGCCGCGTTGGTCGAGGACGAGGCAATCGCCGCGGTTGAGGACGAGGCGCCGCGTTGGTCGAGGACGAGGCAATCGCCGCGTTGGTCGAGGACGAGGCAATCGCCGCGTTGTCGAGGACGAGGCAATCGCCGCGTTGGTCGAGGACGAGGCAATCGCCGTCGGTCGAGGACGAGGCATCGCCGCGTTGGTCGAGGACGAGGCAATCGCCGCGTTGGTCGAGGACGAGGCAATCGCCGCGTTGGTCGAGGACGAGGCAAGGTCGAGGACGAGGCAATCGCCGCGTTGGTCGAGGACGAGGCAATCGCGCGTTGGTCGAGGACGAGGCAGCCGCGTGGTCGAGGACGAGGCAATCGCCGCGTTGGTCGATGAGGACGAGCGCCGCGTTGGTCGACGAGGCAATCGCCGCGTTGGTCGAGGACGAGGCAATCGCCGCGTCGGTCGGACGAGGCAATCGCCGCGTTTGGTCGAGGACGAGGCAATCGCCGCGTCGGTCGAGGACGAGGCATCGCCGCGTGGTCGAGGACGAGGCAATCGCCGCGTTGGTCGAGGACGAGCAATCGCCGCGTTGGTCGAGGACGAGGCAATCGCGCGTTGGTCGAGGACGAGGCAATCGCCGCGTTGGTCGAGGACGAGGCAATCGCCGCGTTGGTCGAGGACGAGGACGAGGACGAATCGCCGCGTTGGTCGAGGACGAGGCAATCGCCGCGTGGTCGAGGGGGCGTGCGTTGAGGACGAGGCAAGCCGCGTTGGTCGAGGACGAGGCAATCGCCGCGTTGGTCGAGGACGAGGCAATCGCCGCGTTGGTCGAGGACGAGGCAATCGCCGCGTTGGTCGATGAGGACGAGGCAATCGCGTTGGTCGAGGACGAGGCAATCGCCGCGTGGTTGAGGACGAGGCAATCGCCGCGTCGGTCGAGGACGAGGCATCGCCGCGTCGGTCGATGGGAGGACGAGGCAATCGCCGCGTTGGTTGAGGACGAGGCAATCGCCGCGTTGGTCGAGGACGAGGCAATCGCCGCGTTGGTCGAGGACGAGGCAATCGCNGAGGACGGCGAGGACGAGGCAATCGCCGCGTCGGTCGAGGACGAGGCAATCGCCGCGTGGTCGAGGACGAGGCAAGCCGCGTTGGTCGGACGAGGCAATCGCCGCGTTGGTTGAGGACGAGGCAAGCCGCGTTGGTCGAGGACGAGGCAATCGCCGCGTCGGTCGAGGACGAGGCAAAGCGAGGACGAGGCCGCGTTGGTCGAGGACGAGGCAATCGCCGCGTTGGTTGAGGACGAGGCAATCGCCGCGGTCGAGGACGAGGCAATCGCCGCACGAGGCCGCCGCCGGTCGAGGACGAGGCAATCGCCGCGTTGGTTGAGGACGAGGCAATGAGGACGAGGCAATCGCCGCGGTCGAGGACGAGGCAATCGCCGCGTTGGTCGAGGACGAGCAATCGCCGCGTCGGTGAGGCAACGAGGACGAGGCAATCGCCGCGTTGGTCGAGGACGAATCGCCGCGTCGGTCGAGGACGAGGCAATCGCCGCGTGGTCGAGGACGAGGCAATCGCCGCGTCGCGTGGTCGAGGACGAGGCAGCCGCGTGGTCGAGGACGAGGCAATCGCCGCGTTGGTCGAGGACGAGGCAATCGCCGCGTTGGAGGACGAGGCCCGGTCGAGGACGAGGCAACGTCCGAGGACGAGGCAGCCGCGTTGGTCGAGGACGAGGCAATCGCCGCGTTGGTTGAGGACGAGGCAGCCGCGTTGGTCGAGGACGAGGCAATCGCCGCGTCGGTCGAGGACGAGGCACGAAGGACGAGGCGCCGCGTTGGTCGAGGACGAGGCAATCGCCGCGTTGGTCGAGGACGAGGCAATCGCCGCGTTCGAGGACGAGGCAATCGCCGTTGGTCGAGGACGAGGCAATCGCCGCGTGGTCGAGGACGAGGCAATCGCCGCGTCGGTCGAGGACGAGGCAATCGCCGCGTTGGTCGAGGACGAGGCAATCGCCGCGTTGGTCGAGGACGAGGCAATCGCCGCGTGGTCGAGGACGAGGCAATCGCCGCGTGGACGAGGACGAGGCACGAGGACGAGGCGCCGCGTTGGTCGAGGACGAGGCAATCGCGCGTTGGTCGAGGACGAGGCAATCGCCGCGTGGTTCGAGGATCGCCGCGTTGGTTGAGGACGAGGCAATCGCCGCGTTGGTTGAGGACGAGGCAATCGCCGCGTCGGTCGAGGACGAGGCAATCGCCGCGTGGTCGAGGACGAGGCAATCGCGCGTGGTCGAGGACGAGGCAATTTGGTCGAGGACGAGGCAATCGCCGCGTGGTCGAGGACGAGGCAATCGCCGCGTGGTCGAGGACGAGGCAATCGCCGCGTTGGTCGAGGACGAGGCAATCGCCGCGTTGGTCGAGGACGAGGCAATCGCCGCGTCGGTCGAGGACGAGGCAATCGCCGCGTCGGACGAGGCGCCGCGTTGGTCGAGGACGAGGCAGTCGCGTTGGTTGAGGACGAGGCAATCGCCGCGTTGGTATCGCGACGGCAATCGCCGCGTTGGTCGAGGACGAGGCAATCGCCGCGTCGGTCGAGGACGAGGCAATCGCCGCGTGGTCGAGGACGAGGCAATCGCCGCGTTGGTCGAGGACGAGGCAATCGCCGCGTTGGTCGAGGACGAGGCAATCGCCGCGTTGGTTGAGGACGAGGCAATCGCCGCGTTGGTCGACGAGGCAGCGTCGAGGACGAGGTTCGCGTTGGTCGAGGACGAGGCAATCGCCGCGTTGGTCGAGGACGAGGCAATCGCCGCGTCGGTCGAGGACGAGGCAACGAGGACGAGGCAATCGCCGCGTGAGGACGAGGCATCGCCGCGTCGAGGACGAGGCGCCGCCGAGGACGATTCGTTGGTTGAGGACGAGGCAATCGCCGCGTTGGTCGAGGACGAGGCAATCGCCGCGTGGTCGAGGACGAGCAACGAGGACGAGGCAATTCGTCGAGGACGAGGCAATCGCCGCGTCGAGGACGAGGCAATCGCCGCGTTGGTCGAGGACGAGGCAATCGCCGCGTTGGTCGAGGACGAGGCAATCGCCGCGTTGGTCGAGGACGAGGCAATCGCCGCGTGTCGAGGACGAGGCAATCGCCGCGTCGGCCGAGGACGAGGCAATCGCCGCGTCGCCGCGTCCGAGGACGAGGCGCCGCGTTGGTGTCGAGGACGAGGCAATCGCCGCGTTGGTCGAGGACGAGGCATCGCCGCGTTGGTCGAGACGAGGCAATCGCCGCGTTGGTGAGGACGAGGCAATCGCCGCGTTGGTCGAGGACGAGGCAATCGCCGCGTCGGTCGAGGACGAGGCAGAGGACGAGGCAATCGCCGCGTGGTGAGGACGAGGCAATCGCCGCGGTCGAGACGAGGCAGCCGCGTCGAGGACGAGGAGGACGAGGCAATCGCCGCGTGGTCGAGGACGAGGCAATCGCCGCGTCGGTCGAGACGAGGCAATCGCCGCGTTGGGAGGACGAGGCAATCGCCGCGTGAGGACGAGGCACGAGGACGAGGCAATCGCCGCGTTGGTTGAGGACGAGGCAGCCGCGTTGGTCGAGGACGAGGCAATCGCCGCGTGGTCGAGGACGAGGCAATCGCGTCGGTCGAGGACGAGGCAATCGCCGCGTGGTCGAGGACGAGGCAATCGCCGCGGGTCGAGGACGAGGCAATCGCCGCGTTGGTCGAGGACGAGGCAATCGCGTCGAGGCAATCGCCGTGGACGAGGCAATCGCCGCGTCGAGGACGAGGCCCGCGTGAGGCGCCGCGTTGGTCGAGGACGAGGCAATCGCCGCGTTGGTCGAGGACGAGGCAATCGCGCGTGCGGTCGAGGACGAGGCAATCGCCGCGTTGGTCGAGGACGAGGCAATCGCCGCCGAGGACGAGGCCGCCGCGTCGGTCGAGGACGAGGCAATCGCCGCGTCGGTCGAGGACGAGGCGCCGCGTTGGGACGAGCAATCGCCGAGAGGACGAGGCAATCGCCGCGTTGGTTGAGGACGAGGCAATCGCCGCGTTGGTTGAGGACGAGGATCGCCGCGTTGGTCGAGGACGAGGCAAGGTCGAGGACGAGGCAACGTGTTGTCGAGGACGAGGCAATCGCCGCGTTGGCGCCGCGTTGGTCGAGGACGAGGCAATCGCCGCGTTGGTCGAGGACGAGGCATCGCCGCGTCGGTCGAGGACGAGGCAATCGCCGCGTTGGTTGAGGACGAGGCAATCGCCGCGTCGGTCGAGGACGAGGCAATCGCCGCGTTGGTTGAGGACGAGGCAATCGCCGCGTTGGTTGAGGACGAGGCAATCGCCGCGTCGGTCGAGGACGAGGCAATCGCCGCGTCGGTCGAGGACGAGGCAATCGCCGCGTGGTCGAGGACGAGGCAATCGCCGCGTTGGTCGAGGACGAGGCAATCGCCGCGTTGGTCGAGGACGAGGCAATCGCCGCGTGGTCGAGACGGCAAGCCGCCGCGTTCGGCCGAGGACGAGGACGAGGCCG
>NW_020869847.1:569257-573670 GCF_003789085.1 Penaeus vannamei | reverse complement strand
CTGTTTGTTTGATCATTTCATCAGTCAAGAAATACCACACAGGGTAATCTATTGTCTCTGTGGGAAGAATGGGTGTTTATAGCTATTCGCTGTCTTTATCTAACGAATTGTCTTTTGTCTTTTGTTCTATAGAGCACTTGGACCCTCGCCAGTTGTAATCACCGGAAGTGGCGCCATAGCTTCAGTGTATGGAGAGCTTCGATGGAGGAAGGTTGCTTCATCTGCGTCTCAAGCGTGTATGCTTTTATGACTACTTTTTTGTTGCCATTCCTTTATTTCTAAGACAGGTAGACTTTTCGTTAAAGAAGGAAACGAAAATTGAAAGGTTTCTCGTATAACTTTGGTATTTTTTAACGCAGGTTGACATAGTTTTTACCGACTGTGGACCAGTACACCTTCATGTACTCTAAAGCTACGTAATGTAATGAGACTTTGTGATGCCATGACATGACGTGCTTGGGGATTATACACATTGTGACTAAGATGATACTTACGTAATAAAAACAACGACAACAAAATTATGTTCTTGTCCGAGGTAGAGAGCCCATGAGAGCGAAGTTAGAGTCTGAAGGTGACTTCTGAGATGAAGTTAGATGATGAAGACATGTCCTTCACTATGGATACGAAGAAGAAAAGAAATATAATTGTTTTCTTTTCTAGAAATGATATAGTATATGCCTTTGGTAATACAATAAGGCATCACATAGCAACCCGTTATATCAATCAATATCGTAGAACATTGGATATACATTCTCCATAACCAGAAGCCAATTATTTTGTGTTGAATAATTGTTTTTTTTTTTTTATTTTTTATTTTTTTTTTTTTTTTTGGTTTAAATACGTATTGTTAAAAGTAAATCGTTGCCATAGACTAAGAAACCTGCATTTGCTAAAACAAGTAACAAGGTATTTTTCAATATGTTCTATAGACCACAGCGGGAATAAAATGTATATCAGAGAATCAATAATGTTATTAACTTTATAATTAAAGGTAAGCTTACCTGGATGGAATTCAAAACAAACAAACAGGATATTTGACAACTCGTTGATAATTCTTTTTCACGATCATCGAAACCTTTATCAACATTTATTACGCACGCCTTGACTTCACCAATAAACGCTTTATCGGCGAATGATTCCTGTTGCCAGCGGGCTTCCGAATGCTCATGATTCGCCTTTGCACTCATTGATTTCTTATTAGATATAATTTTTGTTTATATAGAAGGAATAAGCAGGACAGGAAACAGGCAGGGCAGGAAGTAGGCAGACAGGGAAAGCAGGCAGGAGGCAGGCAGGAAAGTTGGCAGACAGGAAAGCAGGCAGGCAGGTAGACAGGCAGGAAAGTAGGCAGACACGAAAGCAGGCAGGCAGGTAGACAGGCAGGAAAGTTGGCAGACAGGAAAGCAGGCAGGCAGGTAGACAGGCAGGAAAGTGGGCAGACAGGAAAGCAGGCAGGCAGTAGGCAAAGTTGGCAGACAGGAAAAGCAGGCAGGCAGGTAGACAGGCAGGAAAAAGCAGGCAGGACAGGGCACAGGCAGGCAGTAGACATCAGGAAAGTTGCAGACAGGAAAAGCAGGCAGGCAGGGTAGACAGGCAGGAAAGTTGGCAGACAGGAAAGCAGGCAGGCAGCAGGTAACAGGCAGGAAAAGTAGGCAGACAGGAAAGCAGGCAGGGCAGTAGACAGGCAGGAAAGTTTGGCAGACAGGAAAGCAGGCAGGCAGGTAGACAGGCAGGAAAGTTGGCAGACAGGAAAGCATGGCAGGCAGGCAGACAGCAGGAAAGGTTGGCAGACAGGAAAGCAGGCAGGCAGGCAGACAGGCAGGGAAAGTTGGCAGACAGGAAAGCAGGCAGGCAGGCAGACAGGCAGGAAAGTTGGCAGACAGGGAAGCAGGCAGGCAGGCAGACAGGCAGGAAAGTTGGCAGACAGGAAAGCAGGCAGGGCAGGTAGACAGGCAGGAAAGTAGGCAGACAGGAAAGCAGGCAGGCAGGTAGACAGGCAGGAAAGTAGGCAGACAAGAAAGCAGGCAGGCAGGCAGACAGGCAGGAAAGTTGGCAGACAGGAAAGCAGCAGGCAGGCAGACAGCAGGAAAGTGCGCAGACAGGAAAAGCAGGCAGGCAGGCAGACAGGCAGGAAAGTAGGCAGACAGGAAGCAGGCAGGCAGGCAGGCAGGAAAGTTTGGCAGACAGGAAAGGCAGGCAAGCAGGGACAGGCAGGAAAGTTGGCAAGACAGGAAAGGCAGGCAGCAGGTAGACAGGCAGAAAGTTGCAGACAGGAAAAGCAGGCAGCAGGCAGCAGGCAAGGCAGGAAAGTTGGCAGACAGAAAGCAGCAGGCAGGCAGACAGGCAGGAAAGTAGGCAGACAGGGAAAGCAGGCAGGCAGGAAAGTTGGCAGACAGGAAAGCAGGCAGGCAGGTAGACAGGCAGGAAAGTTGGCAGAAGGCGAAAGCAGGCATCAGGTAGACAGGCAGGAAAGACAGGGAAGCAGGCAGGCAGGCAGACAGGCAGGGAAAGGGCAGACAGGAAGCAGGCAGGCAGGTAGACAGGCAGGAAAGTTGGCAGACAGGAAAGCAGGCAGGCAGGGTAGCAGGGCAGAAAGTGGCAGACAGGAAAGCAGGCAGGGCAGCCAGACAGGCAGGAAAGTTGGCAGACAGGAAGCAGGCAGGCAGTTAGAGGCAGGCAGGGAAAGTTGGCAGACAGGAAAGCAGGCAGGCAGGTAGACAGGCAGGAAAGTTGGCAGACAGGAAAGCAGCAGGCAGGCAGGCAGGAGACAGGCAGGCAGGTAAGTAGGTAGACGGGCAGGCAGTCAGTCAAGCAGACAGACAGGGAAGCAGGCAGAAAGGCAGGCAAGCAGTCGAGCAGGAAAGTAGGCAGGCAAACAGGCAGGCAAACAGACAGATCGATAGACAAATCGAGGGAGATAGATAGAGAAACAGATATAAATATGAATTTAGATTTAAGCATAGATATATAAACAGATAGACAGCCAGTAAGATCAATAGATATACAGACAAGGAGAAAATACCCAACCAAGCAAAGGATTTTCACACAGCCTATTGCAACCTATTGCTACTGAGCCCCTACCCCTACTCTCCCCCCCCTCTTTGCATTCTCACCTCCCAGCTCTTCTATTCTCCCCTCCCTCTCTTTTCTTCTCCCCCCCCCCCCTTTTTAACCTCCTCCTCCTACCCCTCTCTGTCCTCCCCCTCCCTCTTTTCCTCCCCCTTTTTCTCTATCCTCTCTCCCCTCTTTATTCTTCTCTCCTCCTTTCTCTGTCCCCTCTCCCCCCCCCTCCTCTCTGTCTCTATCCTCTCTCCCCCTCTTTATCCTCCTCCCTCCCCTCTGTCCTCCTCATCCCTCCCCCTCTCTTTATCCTCTCTCCCCTCCTCCCTCCTTCCTCCTCCCACCTCCTCCTCTTTATCCCTCCTCCCCCCTCCCTCTGGCCACAAGGAAGTCTGCAAGGATGTGTCCAGGATAGTGTGCGTTGTCATCACAGGCTATTGTGAGCGTGATAAATTCTGCAAATGATTTATTAATTTTTTTCTGTCTTTCACTCGTAAGTTTGGCGATTCGATGATGGTGAGTGTGATGATGTGTGGTGTTGGGGAGTTGGCTTTGTGTTTGTGGTGTTGTGGTGGTGTTAATGCTGTTTTTTCAGTATGGGAATGTGATAGTGTGTTGATAAAGATATCGGTGCGAAAGATAATAATGATAATTGTGTAATTGATAGTGGTTATAACGAAGATGATATGCCATTCATGATCGCAGGAACGTCTATAGCGCTAATAGAAACAATAAGGATAATGGTAATAATGATAAGAATAACAAACATAAGAGTAAATAGGAATAAAACATATCTCATACTAACAGCGATATAGCAAAGAATTTTTTTTTTTTCATTGGACAATATTCATTCTGTGAACTAAAAGAAACCCGTAAAAGCCACGGAATTTCCCTCTTACGTTAATCTATTTCGTCATTTGTATTTCCCTTCATGATAATTCTGTTATCTTTCCTTATCCGTTTCGTTATCGGACTTTTTGAATTTTTCCGTATGTGTATTACGCGCTTGTACCGTCGCCTGTTTTATTTCGTTATTGTCGTGTTACGTTATCTACATTTTATCATTATTTTCACTAGTTCCATTATTATTTCCTTTCAAGGTCTTCGCCTATTCGACGAAAATATAAAATGTACAAAATATCATTGCATTATTCCGGATTCCATATTTGATTTACGATTTTGAATGGAAGTGAAGGGGAGATTCGTCGCCTTTGCGTAACCCGGAGATAGAGGCAAGTTTCTCGTGCCTCGCGCCTATCGCCTCGCTCCGTTTGAAGTATATTTCTTCGATATTGTCTGTTATTGTCATGTCCGTCGCATTCTCAAATTTATTGAATCGCGATATTTATGGGG
>NW_020869847.1:564257-566757 GCF_003789085.1 Penaeus vannamei | reverse complement strand
GTCTCATTTTATTGTATGTGTGTCTGTGGCGTGCGTTGTGTGATCGCATTAAAATGTGTATGCCGTATGTGTGTGTTGTGTGAGTGTATGGTGTACGTATAAATGTGGCGTGTGTGTGTGTATATGTGGTGTGTGCGTATAAATGTGCGCGTGTTTTTATGTGTGTATGTCTGTATGCATGGATATATGTACAGAAAGAAAAAAACAGCTGAGAAGAAAAAGAAGAAGACAAACAGACAGACAGACAGACGTCGCTGAAGAAATCTAAAATCGACCCGGCGCCGGAAGCCACTCCGGACTCGGCATAAACAGGTTTACTCGCATTATTACCGTTTTCTGTGTAAACTATTTCCAAAAACTTCCCCCTCGCAACTTCAAGCCATAACTCGACAACTTTCGTAATTTCTGTCCTGAAAGCTGAACAAAAGTTACTGCTCTCTAAAACTGCCTTGCGATTCGCTGGACGGGGGGGGGGGGACCCTCCGGGAATTATTCCGTTTCTCTTGCGCCCCCTCTTTGTGTTTGGGGTTTCTCGTGTTTGCTTGTTTGTCTTTGCTCTTCTCATTCTCTGTCTTTGGTGGCCTGTCTCTCTGTCTGTCTGTCTGTCTGTCTCTCTCTCTCTCTTCTCTCTCTCTCTCTCTCTCTCTCTCTCTCTCTCCTCTCTCTCTCTCCTCTCTCTCTCTATCTATCTATCTATCTTTCTCTCTCTTTCTCTCTCTCCTCTCGTCTCTCTCTCTCTCTCTTCTCTCTCCTCAGTCATCATCCTGTCACCATAGTGTGCAGACGTGCTGTGTGACCTCTTGTGACCTTGACCTGTCCGTACGGGATTTGTGTTACCTTGACTATTAGTCTTCATAGACCTGCCAGCTGTGGATTGCTGCAGTGCGCGAATAATGTTCACTTGATCATTTTATCTGAATCTTTAAAGTGAATCTAAATATCATATTTAGTGAAGTAAAATAAGTGAAAAAACTACGTTACGGACACAGATGTGCCTTGTGGGCGCGGCCGTAAGCGGCCCGTGTGTGCACCTGGGTTTGCACAGGGAGGTAGGTCGGGCCCTGTTTCTTCAGGAAATGACCCCGACTCAACCGAAACAATGACAGACACGCCCATGGAAACGAGCGGTAGATATGGTGTCCTCCGTGAGGAAGATATCAGTGGGGCCTCCCCCAGGAACCAATAAAGAAAAAAGCAAAAGACTACTACCTGACTCTGTAGAAATTACGCCCCCTGGACCCTTGTGCGCACATTCAAAGCCACACAAAGCTTTTCGGACACACGGGGATAAGTATCGCTGGGTATCCCAGGCTTTAAAATTGGACCCATACACAAGACAAAGGGGTCATTGAACTTAAGATTGGAGGAACAATGTGTATGTGAGATGTAAAAATGAATAACAAAATTCTTTGCCCACATAACCACTGCCGGTTGCAGGTGGTGAAATTTTAGAAAAGGCGAAAGTGTTATGGAAAAGGGAAGTGCACAAATGTTATTGTGTTCGACGTCCCAGAGAAATTTGAAACAGATGAATGACGTCTTACAAATAACGCGTCGTACATGCCAAACGCATGAAGATAAATGGATTGATGACCCAGAGAGTCATCATCACATATGAGGGGAGGTAATCCCCAAAACTATCAAAATGGTGGAGGGCATGCACCCTTTAGATGTGCCATCTTCAAATCTCTGACCCCGTTTTGCTCCCCATTGCTCAAAGTGGGACACGGTGGCACGTGCGTGTCCACGAAGGCACCGCGGTTGCCGATACTGCGCTCTTTCGCATGAAAGCTCAGAGTGCGCAGAGAAAATTTCTGAAGGTAAAATCATCCCTCGGAAAATGTGTGAACTGCCGTCAGGAGCATAATGCAACTCGCCATTATGCGCCTACTTACCGAAAGACAGAAGGACAAACACATGAAAGGAAGCACGCAGCCCCTCCCCCCAATAAACCCCGCCCAGCCCTCGTCTTATGACGGTGCGGGAATTCCCACACCTGCAGAGGTCAACTCTGAAAGGCCTCTGCAAATAAAGCCATGGCACCGGCCACATCACCAGCTGTAGCACCTGCACCAGCTGCAACACCAACGACAGCTGCAGCTTCTACTCCAGTTGCAGCACCCACTCCAGCGCCAGCTGTAGCACCAGCTGCAGCTCCTGCTCCAGTGCCAGCTGCAGCACCGACCGCCATCACCAGCCTCCAGCTCCTCCCTCACCGCAGCAGGAAAAGCAAGATCCAACAGGGAAATTGAAAGATTTGATACAAATGTTGTTCAAGCAGATGGAGCAGATGATGTTCATGATGCAGCAACAGATGTGCAATTCCAGGAGAGGATTTTTGCGCTCTTCCTCGAGCAACGACAACATCCAGTGGGCCTTGGAAACGGTCAAAGTGATGATCGATGGATCAAAATAATCTGTTAAAGTGCATTACCTGGAACATTAACAGTTTACAGAAGAAACGCAAGGCGACCTCGCTCAGTATCTCACTCGGAGATGT
>NW_020869847.1:544257-546757 GCF_003789085.1 Penaeus vannamei | reverse complement strand
TCTCTATCCATCTTTCGATCTCTATCTCTGTCTGTCTTTCTCTTTCTGTTTATTTGTCAGTTTCTCTTTCTCTTTATATTTACTTACCTTTCTGTCTGTCAGTCTACCTATCTGTCTGTCTGCCTATCTGTCTGTCTGACTGTCTGTCTCTCCCTCTCCCTCCCTTTCCCTCTTTCTCTTTGAGCGCGTTGCATCAAGATCTTGTGTGACTATTATTCTGCCGCCACAACTCTCGCTGTACCCACTACAGCTGGTATGCTGTTCTTGGATATATTTACTGACTCTAATTTTTATTGCGTTTTGGGTTCAACATTCCCATTCATCTGCGCAACGTTCGCACCTTCGCTCAGCCCGACCAGGTAGCCCTGTTTATCATCTTAATACATACCTGTGCCGGCCGATGGATTCAGAGTCACTCCCTTTAGATTTTACTATTCCCACTATAATTTTATTTGATTGTATACGAAAACCAGACCAAAGTATACTTACTGCACCTCGTATGCAGATCGTTACGGTTTCTCCGCACTTTGTCAAACATATTCCAACAATCGTTTGTACCTAATTATACATCATAAGACATCTAATAATCATCCGTCTTGATAAGAAATAATTACAAGGTGGATCAACAGGGAAGGAAAATATTCAGGCGTAAATCCACGCCGATAAAGGTCCGCTTACGTCTTTATATCACGGCGACCGCCCCGCCCGGACGCGCCATGTGATTACCCGTTATAGCATGGGACAACGATGCGTAAAAAATGTTATAACTGTACACACACATTTTCCAGGCGGTTGATCAGCTGGTACCCAGCAAATAGAGCTAGTGGAGGGACAGCTGGGAGCTATCTACGAACTCATCTCTCGTGGCGTCATGCATGAGTGTATGTAATGATAGTGATTCGGCTCAGATACCAAAGCGAGGATGTGCGCCTCGCTGCTGCTGGCGGCGAGAGCCACGGGAGCTGCCATACAACTGCCGGTTTTGTTAGCGAGTGAACAACACGGCAAATGATGTTTCAACATTTAATTTCTAATTGATTAATCAATGTTATCATATTTCGTCAAGGCGATAAATGTCAATATGTCACTAATACCAGCAGGATTTGTGAGTATCTATTTTCGCTGACTCGGTCGGCGGGTTTCCACTCGAGTGGACCTCAAAGAACAGAGTTTCAGCTGAAGAGAGTTGTTAATGCACTGTGGTTTGTTCAACGCGTCAGCCCCTTACTCATCACGTTGCCCAAACGACGGATTACACATGAATCTCAATCCAGACCATTTCAGGTCGTTTCCCCCAATTCAGTGACAGTTGCTGGCGAAAACAACCTTGGACGAGAAAGACAGGCATGCCAGGTACTCGAAGGAAACTTTTGAAGTCTGTCTGTCTTAACAGATATAATCTAGACTGGTTTGGATTAAGTATGATCAAGCTAAAAAAATAGGCAAGTGGTCATTATTTATCTTGCTCAATGAAATTCCTCACGATTAAACATATAAAACCTCTTAGCCCATTACACTTCCAGTAGACGACATTTATATCATTCTAATTCTAGGTGAGAAACACGCACACACACACACATACACACACACGCACACACACACACACACACACACACACACACACACACACACACACATACACACACACACACACACACACACACACACACACACACACACACACACACACACACACACACACACACACACACACACACACACACACACACACACACACACACACACACACACACACACACACACACACACACACACACACACACACACACACACACACACACACACACACCAAGAGAGAGAGATAGGAGATAGGAGAGAAAGGAGGAAGAGAGAGAGAGTGGCAGAGAGCCTGGACTCAGATAGAGAGAGAGTTCTCCAGGACACTGCCGTGGCTTACACAATGATGGCAAAGGGAGTCGCACCAGCAGAGATCTGGCGACCGATCCGTGCCGCAAGACAGATCAGACGTGGAAGTGGACAAGACTGAACACAACTGCACGTGGGAACTATTTTTCAAAGGTCTGTGTGGGATTTCCCAAAAGAGAGGTATATTTTGCTAATTTCTCTGCCCTGTTCTTCCACGTCCTTCCTGATGTTTATATCACACTCCAAATCTGATGATGAGACTGATAGTAGAAGAGACCGAAAATGTTTTCCTGATCACTGGCGTGGCGAGGTTCCAAGGACACGCTCTGCAAAAACTAAACATAAGCAACTAACAGTCCATAAATATATGTAATGGCCGCAGAGGAACTGGCAATCTAATTATCGGGTATCGACAGCTGCGTTAATTACGCAACCAGTTATTCCATCCGCTACTGTGACAGAAGAAGCAGGTTCATGCAAAGTCATGCGACGCCCAGGGCCTCGAGGACCTCGCATGAAGGTGCTGCGACTGCGCGCGTCTGTGCAGAGTTTGGTGCTTCTGTTGGTGGACTCGGGGGGAGAATGACGGGAGAATACATGCAAATCCTAATGC
>NW_020869847.1:536757-539257 GCF_003789085.1 Penaeus vannamei | reverse complement strand
CCGGATTGCTCCAGTCTCTGGTGTATCAGTAGATGGTCTGTGATACGTCTCAGAAGAATGTGGGCGAGAACCTTGCCTGGTATACTGAGCAGTGTGATGCCTCGAGGATTGCTGCAGTCCCAACGGTTCCCCTTCCCCTTCCAGAGGGGGATGAACGCACCCCTCAACAGGTCAAGAGGAATGGTACCGGACCGCCAGATGGCAGCCAGGGCATGTAACCCTGGCGCCATAGGTTCACCACCAGTCTTTAACAGTTCAGCTGGTATGCCGCATACACCTGCTGTTTTTACCACTCTTCAGCTTGGAGATCGCCCCCCGTAACTTCAGTTAGGGAGGGAGGATCCTCACTGATGGGTGGGTCCGGCAACGGGATCTCGACACTACCCGCATTCAAGTTAACTGTTGGTGGGTCAACCTGGTACTACTCAAAATACTCAGCCCAACGTTCCCGCACCAACAGGATCTGAAACGATATGACCACTTACTAAGCGAACTGCTGTCACCTGTGAAGAGGGCTTGGAGTTCAGCTTTTTCAGGGCTTGGTATGCAGGACGAAGGTAATTTACTAAGAAATGGCCTTCTAACTCCTCTGCAAGACTCCTGATAAACTGTTCCTTGTCCCTTCTCAACAGGGACCGAGTTCTGCGCACATGAGAACGGTGCAATTCCCAATCCCCTGTCAGACGAGCAGCACGACAAGCATCTGTGGCTTCCAGTGTCTCCTGCGAGATGAAATTCTAAACTGCTTTCTGGCGTACACCAATCGTATCTTGATACCTTCAAGTGTGAAACGCTTAAAGGTATCCCACAGAAGAACAGGGTTCGTCAGACTGTCGAGCATTAAGAAACGATCAGAGAGGGCCTCAGCAAACCCACGGGCACACTCCCCCTCCCTTAACCTGTCCAAATGAAACACCCTAGGGTGATCATTTGACCGTTGGGAGTTTTAAAGTGAACCCGAA
The DNA here is from genome assembly GCF_003789085.1 of Penaeus vannamei. Lineage (NCBI taxonomy): Eukaryota > Metazoa > Arthropoda > Malacostraca > Decapoda > Penaeidae > Penaeus > Penaeus vannamei. Next base: position 538,295 of record NW_020869847.1, on the reverse strand, counting down.
GGGTAGTCACAACCAATCTATGGTCAGTACCACAGAAGGCACTCCTTTACACCCAGCAGTTCTGGAGGATCTCCTTGGTTGCATTACCCGCATCGCTGTACCAAGTCCAACGATGTGGGTCTGGGCACTGGTACCAGGAGCCAGAGATCCTCAATTTCTGGGACCTAGCAAAGTCCCGGAAAAGGAGGCTATTCTCACTACCGGTATCAGTTCCTGAGCCATGGGGACTGACAGACATCTCATAGCCAGCTCGATCACAGCCAGATACCGCATTGAAGTCACACAGAACAATACGAATATCTCGCCGGGGGCACCTGTCTGACACAGATGCTAGTTTGGCGAAAAACATCTCTTTCACGTCAAGTTTACAAACATCGGTAGGAGCGTACACAGCAATAAGAGACATGAAGCCAAATTCTAGCTTCAGTTTCATTACCATTATACGCTCATCGACTGGAGTAACCTCTACTACCGAGGGCTGGAATCTGCTGGAGATGGCCATGGCTACTCCCTGGAGATGGTGACCGTCGCTACGGCCCGACCAGTAGTAAGTATAGCCACCTACACTATTCGTGCCGCTGCCAGGTCTTCTCACCTTCGAGAGAGCAGCCACCTCCACCCTCGGCTTCCCCAGTTCCCTCGACAGGAGAGGCAACCGATCATCCTGACGCAAATATATATATATATATATATATATAATATATATATATATATATATATATATATATATATATTAATATATATATATATATATATATATATATATATAATATATATATATATATATAGAGAGAGAGAGAGAGAGAGAGAGGAGAGAGAGAGAGAGATGTGCACACACATATCTATGTAAATACACACACACACAATACACACACACACACACACACACACACACACACACACACATATATATATATATATATATATATATATATATATATATATATATATCACACACACACACACACACACACACACACACACACACACACACATATATATATATATATATATATATATATATATATATATATATATATATATATATATTATATACACACACACACACACCACACACACACACACACACACACACACACACACACACACACATATATATATATATATATATATATATATATATATATAATATATATATATATATACCTATATTCTTCTTCTTTATGTACCCTGTCAGCTACTGGCGTTGGCAACCATGATCTTGAACCTAGTTCGATCTTGAGCAAGACGGAGAAGCTCTCCTTTTCGGATGTTACCCCGCTGCCATAGCTAAATTATCAAGATACTTTTTTTCTCTGTTCACTTCTACATCTTGACCCATCAATCTTCCCTTCAAATACTAACCTTTCGAGGCTATCTTCTCTGACAATGTGACCGAGAAATCTCATTGTTTTTTCAGTTATTCTTTTTAATTATTTGCCTTTGTTCCTTAACTCTTTTCCAAAACATCTTCATTCTTTACCATGTCTGTCCAGGCTATCTTCATCCTTTCCTCGATAGCACCACATTTCCATTGA
>NW_020869847.1:499257-501757 GCF_003789085.1 Penaeus vannamei | reverse complement strand
ACGCGGAAGGCCGCGCGTCACTCGCCTGGCGGCTCCTCGTGGGCGTAGAAGTTCTCGCCTCGGGGGGCGTCCACGCGGTAGCCGAAGGAGTAGGCGGCGTCCTGTGGGAGGAGGCGGGGTTAGCGCGTGTCCTTCAAGACCATGAGCGTTAAGCGTCAAGGAGGAAGATGAGCATGAAAGGCATGGCTGTCAGGAAGGCGATGGACAGGAGAAGGAAATGGTTGTCCTGACAAGGTGCTTCGTATATCAAGTATTGAGGTAAAGATTGGAGAACTATAAAATGAGGGCGATAAAGCAAGTAATAGTTGTAATAAAAATGATGAGGAATGATTAATTACATACGCGAGAATATGCTGTATATGTATTACTCTAACTTTGCTCTCTACACCAATCATCAAATACTTTCTCTGAAAAAAGACGAAAATGATATTCAATTAATTTAAATAGTGAACCTATACAATAGTTTTCTTCATATACATAAGTTACCCCTCCAGCCCCCTCCCCCCCTTCCCACATACACAATAAAAAAAAATAGATAGAAAGATAATAAAGAGAAGAAAAACCACAACAGGCAACAAGATGCACACATCCCCTCAACGGAGTAAAATGACTGACAACACAAAAGCCAAAGTGTCGACCACACATTCGTTCGCTCAATGGACGCAAAACGAGAACCATTTTCTGATTCCCTCATTCCTGTTTCCTCCGCGAAACTGGATTTCAAAATCATCACACTTGTAGTTTTATGATCTGACAGTCAAAAAAGGAAGGTACTTATCCGGTAATGTTTGGGGATGAACGCTTGAGTGTATGGAGGAATGAGAAGAAGGGTGGGGAGGGAGGGAGGGAGAAGAGAGGGAGGGAGGGAAGGGAGAGAGGGAGGAGGGAGGAGGAGGGAGAAGAGCAGAGAGAGAAAGGAGAGAGAGAGAAGAGAGAGAGAGAGAGAACGAGAGAGAGAAGAGAGAGAGAGAGAGAGACGAGAGACGAGAGAGAAGAGAGAGACGTAGAGAGAGAGAGAGAGAGAGAGAAGAGAGAGAAGAGAGAGATAGAGAGAGAGAGAGTGGAAAAGACTGAGAAGAAGAGGCTCGGAATTAAAGAAAAAGAAAGAAGATAAATAGAATTAGATAGCGCCTAGATCAGATAGTAGAAGGAGAATAGATGGATATAGAGAGAGAGAGAGAGATAAAGAAGAGACGAAGAGAGAGGTAGGCCAGACACTACCCCTGTTCTTGCTGTGTCACCCATATCAAGAATTCCCCGACATCTTTTTTTCCATAATATTCCCCTTTTTTCTATCACATTCTTGGAGTATCTTGATATGAGAAGATTATGTGTGTTCACGTACTTGCGTTGACTGACAAGACAATCATGTTCCAGGCCAGAGAAAGGTTGTGAACTGAGTGTTTCTCAAAGTTCTTTTCATTCGATAAAAGCCGAACGTGTGTCATGTTGAGCGGCGCATGTATTGCCACACACACACACACGTATATCTATTTGTCTATCTATCTACCATTGTGTGTGTATGTGTGTTATCTATTGTAAGTGTGTGTGTGTGTGTGTGTACCTATCTATGTGTGTGTGTGTGTGTTGTGTGGTGTGTGTGTGTGTGTATGTATATGTGTGTATGTGTGTATGTGTGTGTGTATGTTGTGGTGTGTGTGTGTGTGTGTGTGAATTGCCACACACACACACGTATAGCTATCTATCTATCTATCTACCATTGTGTGTGTGTGTGTGTATCTATCTATGTGTGTGTATTTGTGTATCTATTTATGTGTGTGCATGTGTGTATCTATCTATGTGTGTGCATGTGTGTATCTATCTTGTGGTGTATGTGAGTATGTTATGTGTATGGTGTGTGGTGGTGTGTGTGTGTGTGTGTGTGTGTGTGTGTTGTGTGTATTGCCACACACACACGTATATCTATTTGTCTATCTATCTATCTACCATTGTGTGTGTATGTGTGTGTATCTATCTATGTATGTGTATGTGTGTGTGTGTGTGTACCTATCTATGTGTGTGTGTGTGTGTGTATCTATCTATGTGTGTGTGTGTGTCCTATGTGTGTGTGTGTGTGTGATGTGTGTGTGTGTGTGTGTGTTGTGTGTGTGTGTGTGTGTGTGTGTGTATTGAACACAGACACACGTATATCTATCTATTGTCTATCTATCTACCATTGTGTGTGTATGTGTATATCTATCTATGTGTGTTGTGTGTGTATCTATCTATGTGTGTGTGTAAATGTGTGTGTGTGTGTATGTGTGTGTGTTGTGTGTGTGTGTGTGTGTGTGTGTATGGTGTGTGTGTTGTGTTTTAAATGCATGAATCCATGCAACAAAAACATACAAATACATAATACCATGTAACACGGAAAAAAAATCACAAAATCCATTTTACCAACCAACAAAAAGACACATAAAACACACGTGCATCATAAAAAAACGCACATGAAAACACAGCCACATACACCCACAGCAAACAGACATACATACATAAACTT
>NW_020869847.1:484340-492585 GCF_003789085.1 Penaeus vannamei | reverse complement strand
GAGGCGAGGGGCGGCGACCGAGGCCCGTGCAAGTTGCCTGCAAGATCCCACGGCGAGACACTTCCGCCGTTCGAGCTGCGGACGCCCACGAACTTGCAGAGGATTCGTGTTATTTTCTGCCATTTCTGTTTCTTCTTCTTGTCCCACTTCTCCTCCTCTTTCTTCCTCTTTCTCTTCTCTTTCTTCTTCTTCTTCTTCGTCTTCTCCTCCTTCTTTCTTCTTCTTCTTCTCCTGCTCCTCTTCCTTCTTCTTCTTCTCCTCCTCCTCTTCCTTCTTCTTCTCCTCCTACTCTTCCTTCTTCTTCTCATCCTCCTCTTCCTTCTTCTTCTCCTCCTCCTCTTCCTTCTTCTCCTCCTCCTCTTCCTTCTTCTCCTCCTCCTCTTCCTTCTTCTCCTCCTTCTTTTCCTTCTCCTTCGCACTCTCCTTCTGTTCCTGTTTCTCCCCATTCTCCTCTCCTTTTCCCTCCACCTCCTATTCCTCCTTCAAATCCTCTTCCACCGCCGCCATCATCGTCTTCTGTTATCATTTCTTCCAAGGATTTTCTGTTGAAGGGCTCCGTTTCATTCACATCTTCACACCCGGTCCGTGAATGCAATTTGATATTCATTCATAAAATCGTTATCGGAGTGATCCACATTTCCCTGAGTACACTCGTCCGTATCTGAGCGCACCCTTTGCTCTCTTATTTCACCCTGTTATGCCTCTCGCCCTTTCCTGGGGAATTGCTGTTTTTAATATGGTTCGAAAAGCGTGGAAGGAGTCATTTTTGGGCTCATGTCTTGCCAGGAATGGTGGTAGCTCATTTGGATATTATAGCCATATAAAAACGGGATCAGAGTGTGCACTTCGGTTTCTTCTCACTCTATCCCTCTTTTTTCTTTTTTTTCTTTCTCTTCTTACTCCCTTTCTCCCTCTCTTTCTCCTTCTCCTTCTTCTTCTTCTTCTTCTTCTCTCTCTCTCTCTCTCTCCTTCTCCATCTCTCTCCCCTCCCTCCCCTTCTCCATCTCCCTCTCCACTCTTCGATCCAAAAAGATCTGAAGGAGGAAGGAGCAAAGGGAAGAAGAGGTGGGGAGCCGAGGAAGAGGAGGGGGACTTCATTCTCCACCACCACCACCTCCTCCTCCTCCTCCTCCTCCTCTTCTTCTTCTTCTTCTTCTTCTTCCTCCTCCTCCTCCTCCTCCTCCCCTCCTCCTCCTCCNGAGAGAGGGGGGGAGGGAGAGAGGAGAGGGGGGGGGGGGGGGGGGGAGGGAGAGAGAGAAGGGGGGAGGAAGAGAGAAGAGGGGGGAGAGAAGGAGAGGGGGGAGGGAAAGAGAGGGGGGGAGGAAGAGAGGAGAGGAGAGAGAAGGGGGGAGGGAGAGAGGAGAGAAGAGAAGAGAGGAGAGAGGAGAGAGGACGAGAGAAGAGGGGGAGGGAAGAGAGGGAAGGGAAGAGAGAGAGAGAGAGAGAGAGGAGGAGAGAGAGAAGAGAGAGAGAGAGAGAGAGAGAGAGAGGAGAGAGAGAGAGAGAGAGAGAGAGAGAGAGAGAGAGAGAGAGAGGAGAGAGGAGAGAGGAGAGGAGAGAGAGAGAGAGGAGGAGAGAGAGAGAGAGAAGAGAGAGAGAGAGAGAGAGAGAGAGAGAGAGAGAGAGAGAGAGAGAGAGAGATGTCCCAAACGGCCAGGAGAGAGAGGCGCCCGTGGGAGTGAGATCCTAAATTGGGATCATGCTCCCTTTTTTTCCTTCTTTTTTATCGCAGGTTCGGCCGCGCAGAAATACCTCGGATCCGCCACCCGATCGTTACGAGCAATCTGAACCGCCCGGCTGAACCTATCTGAACCTCTCGATTCGCACTGAAGTCGAGGAAGCGAGCGATCTGACCCCCTGCCCTCCCCTCCCTCCCCCGTCCCCGGCCCTTCCAAAAGGGCAGTTCCCGAGTGTAAAGATCGGCATCGGCGCCCGTCGAATCGGCAGTTACGATTGTACGGAATCAAGGCTTTTTAGGGGGGAGGGGCTAGAGCGCCGAATTTGGGCCGAGTGCGGGGGGTTCGAACGGGTCGGAACGGCTCCGAACGGCGCTGGACATGGGTTTTGGGGAGATTCGGTGACAGGGCGAGCCTTATCGGTTTCCGGCGGCGCGAGAGGGGGTCACTCGGGCCGTCGACGCGGCCGGACCCCGCACCCTCCGATCGGGGTCCAGATCGGAGCCGGGCGACGCATGGCAGATTTAGGGAGCTTCCAAGGTGACTGGGACATGGGCGAAATCAACGGATCTTGGGATTCGTCCTTTCTTTTCTTGCTCTTTCTCTCTTCTCTTTTTATTTACTTATCTCTCTTTCTTTTCTTCCATCTGCCCTTCCTCTTATCCTTCATCTTCTCCATCTTTCATTCTCCTTCCTTCTATCTCTTCTATTTTATTCTCTCCTCTCCTCTCCTCTCTTCACTTTCCTTCCCTGCCCTTCTCCCTTCTCTCAAATAAACTCATCAAAATCAAAAAGCCATTCGGCCACTACCTTCCCGCTCTCTCTCTCTCTCCTCTTTCCCTTCCCCCCCCCTCTCTTCCGGTAAACTCCTCCTTCACACGAAACCCAAGGCTATGATGTTTGGATAAACAACGTTATTTACCCAGAACTCCGCCCCGCACAGCAACGGCGCTGGAAAATATCTCTCGTCGCGTCCGCTGTTTGTGTTTGAGACGGCGCCGAGGGTCTCCGGGCAGCGGGACGTCGGCGAAGAGGCCGAGCATTGACAAGCGCAAGCCGGGACGAGGACGAAGCCGCGTGGTATGTCGTTCGGAGGAAGCGTGGCCTTTCTCCGTTCTCACCCCGCGTTCCGTCCCCTTGCCTTGCCTTTTTTTTTTCCTTTCTTCTCCGTTGTCTCTTCTGTCTGTCGTCTGTCTGTCTGTCTGTCTGTCTGTCTGTCCTGTTCCTCTCTCTCTCTCTCTCTCTCTTGCCTCATTCTTATCCCTTCCTTCGTCCGCCTCATTACCTCCTGCTCTTCTTGCTTCCGTTTCTCTGCTAGCTCAGCCTCATCTTTCCCTTCTCTCCTCCTGCATCATCCCCTCTCTCTTGCTCATTCCCCACCTTCTCCTTTCCTTTCCCTTACCCAGTTATCTCCCTTGCTTCATCCTCACTTCTCCTTCTTCCCTGCCCCGTTACCTTCTTGCATCATCCTCACCCTCCCCACCCTCTTCCACTGCTTCATTACCTCTCTTGCCTCATTCTCACCCTCTCCCTCTTCTCCTATCCAGTTACCTCCCTTCATCTTCACCTTCACCCTCCTCCTATCCTCGTTACTTCTTAACTCACCTTCCTCATCTTACCCAACATATACCCTCTTGCTTCATGCTCATCTTTCCATCCCCCTTACCTCAACCATTACTTTCCATTGCTTTTTCACCCTCCCTTACCCGCAACGATTACAGTCTTGTTTCATCTCATCACCTTTTCTCCCTTTTAACCCAACGCATTACTTCCACTTGTTTCAATCCTTCCCTTTCCTCCTCTTACCCAAGTCCATTACCTCCTTGCTTACACCCTCACCGCTTCCCTCCTCTTACCATTTACTCCCTTGCTTCATCCTCCCCCTTCCCTCCCTCTTACCCAACCATTTACTTCTCCTTGCTTCATCCTCCCCCCTTTCCTCCCTCTTACCTAACCAGATTACGTCTTGCTTCGCCCTCAACTCTCTCTCCTTCCCTCACCTTGAAGATCTATACACTAGCACGTGCAAGGACAATTTCTCTTCGAGGGCGCAATGCCCTTCTCTCTCCGGGACTCTGATCACTTTTCGGCAGGGGGGGGGGGAAAGAGGAGGGGAGGGAAGGGGGCCCTGTTTGCTGATGGTCTGATGGTGGTCGTTAGCTTTAGTTTTCCTTGTAAGTTCTCTTTTCTTTCTCTCTCTCTCTCTCTCTCACCCCTTTCTCTCTCTCTCTTTCTCTCTCTCTCTCTCTCTTTCTCTCTTCTCTCTTCTCTCTCTCTCTCTCTTCTTCTCTCTCTTTCCCTCTCCCCGTTGCATCCTCCTGTTCACCATCATCATATCTTTTTTGATCTTATCACCACTTCCTATCTATCACTTGCAGTTCAATCCCCCTCAGCCCCACACCAGCTCGAACTCCTTGTCAACATCCCCTCCCCCCCTTCCCTCTCTCCCTCCCTCTTCCCCATCTCTCTCCCCGTTACCGTCCCCTCCCCCCTCTCGCCTCCTCCCCTTCCCCTCCCATCCCTTCCCCCCTCCCTCCCCCGTTACCCGTTCCCTGTTACCGGTTTCCATCGTCACCAGTCCTCCAGATGGACATTGCGTGTAGAACAAGGAAGGCGATCGGTGTCACCGAATCGCATTTGGACATTGCTTTTGGCGCCTGAGAGGAAGGGGGAGGGGGGAGGAGGGGGGAGGGGGGAGGGAGGAGGGGAGGAGAAGAAGAAGGGGAGGAGGGGGAGGAGGGGGAGAGGGGGAGGAGAGGAGAAGGAGGAGGAGAACGGGAGGGAAGAGGGAGGAAAGGGGGGAGGAGAACGGGAAGTAAGGGGGAGGGGAGGGGGGAGGGAAGACAACCGTCGACTCTTATCACGTTGCTTATCAAACTGATGATCTATTGTGGTCTGAAACGTCGATGAAGCTGCCGATTTGAAAGTATTCATTCTATTTATTTACTTGTACCTGTGTGTGTGTGTGTTAGTGTATGTATGTAAGTGTGTGTGTGTGGGTGTGGTGTGTGTGTGTGTGTGTGTGTGTGTGTGTGTGTGTGTGTGTGTGTGTGTGTGTGTGTGTGTGTGTGTGAAAAGAAGAGAGAGAAGAGAGAGAGAGAGAGAGAGAGAGAGAGAGAGAGAGAGAGAGAGAGGAGGAGAGACGAGAGAGAGAGAGAGAGAGAGGAGAGAGAGAGAGAGAGAGAGAGAGAGAGAGAGAAAGAAAGAAAAGAAAGAGAGAGAACGAGAAAGAGAAAGAGAGACAGACAGACATATGGAAAAAAGAGACAGAGACAGACAGCGAGTGAGTGAGTGAGAAGAGAAAGAGAAAAAAAAAAAATAAGTGAGCAAGGGTGCGTAGTGTATGTATGTGCGTGCGTGTGCTTCTGTGCTTGTGTCCGCACGCATTTGGCCGCAAAGGTAAAAGGGAGTGAAGGGGTTAGCTCGTCTCTGCAGTACCCTCAGTGACGCAAATAAAGCACCGACTATTGCCACTCGGCACCATTGTGTTGGGGGAGGAGAGGGAGGGGGGAGGAGGGGAGCTCGAGAGAGGAGGGGGAGGGGCAGGGAGGAGGTGGAGGGCTTGTGAGAGAAGGGGGGAGGGGAGAGGAAGAGAGGAGAGGAGAGGGAGGAGGTGAAGTTCAAGAGAGGAGGGGAGGGCGAGCTCGAGAGAGGAGGGCGAGAGGGGAGTTTCGGGGAAGGGAGGGGAGGGGAGGGAGAGGGAGAGAGAGCGGAGAGGGGAGGCAGGGGAGGGAGAGGGAAGAGGGAGGGGGAGGGAGGGAGAGGAAGAGGGGGAGGGAAAGGGAAGAGGGGGAGGGGGAGAGGGAATCCCTTGATCTCTCGCACGAAAGAGGCTACTTGTCCTTCTCTTCGCAGCTCCTTCTGCGAGTTTTTCCTTTTTCTCCATACACTTTTACATTTAATCTGCCTTTTTCATTTTATCATCGCATTTTCGAAATATGTTCTCTATCCTTGCATTCAGAAAATATCAGTAAAGGGGCGATTTTTTACGGTAAAAAGGATAAAAAAAATATCATAAAATCAATTATGCTGTTCCTAAAAAGATTCTGGCCTTTTTCAGCTTCTAGATCACATGCATCAATATGTAAAAACGCGCGGTGCGTCGATGCATGCGTGCGTGTGCATGTATTCCTTATGCTTTTTAACTCATTTCCTCCGATACATTCTCTCTATCTATTCCCCCTTCCTTCCACATCACTCCCACACCCCCATCCCTCCATTTACCCACGGCCCCCCCCCCCCCCGCCCTTCCCTTTCCCTCCATTTACCACGCCCCTCCCCCCTTCCCCTTCCCTCCATTACCCACGCCCTCCCCCCCTCCTTTCCCTTCCCTCTTAACCTGCCTCTCTTCCCTCCTTTCTTCCTCCTTGCATCCCCCCTCCCCCTCCTTTGACCTCACGGCCGCCCTCCCCTTTCCTCATTTCAACCCACACCCCTTCCCTCCTTCTCCCACCCCCCCACCCCACATTCACGACTTCTCATTCACGATTTCACACCGATCAGACTCAAGACACCGAGATGAAAACAAGAAAAAAAGACAAACCAATAAACCAAACAAGAATAAAAAAACTACCACAATAAACAAACAATCAAGAAGAATCAAACCAGAACAAGAAAAAGAAACATCAAAGAAATAAGAAGAAAACGAAGGGGGGGATGCCCAACACCGGCTTTCGAAGCGGAGGAGCCCAACGCCCCGCCGCACGCCCGCACGCCGCCCCGCCCGCCCTTCGCCACGGGTTCACAAGTTACGACCGCACCGCGCGCTGCGCGACGAATCATACATGAAATTAAAAGCGCAAGCAACAGGGGAGGCGTCGAAGCGACGCGTAGCAGGCTGCAGAAAGGGGGCGGGCCTGAAGGAGAAGAGAGGCATCCTAGCGTGGAAGGATCGTGGCAGGGAGAAGGGATGTGAGGCGGTGCGAAGGAGTGCACGGAGAAAGCGGAGAAAGGGAGGCGAGGTATAAGGAGAGCGGTGGTGAATGCGTATTTAGGGTTACGGAGAAGCAAAGCGCAGGAAGAGGCAAAGGACTTGAAAGGACTGCCGGTGCGGCGAAGGAAGGGAGATGGAACCGACGAGGAATGCGAATGGGCAGCTTGGAAAGGAAGTGGGGAGAAGAAGAGAGCGAAGAGAGACAGAGAAGAGTTTACTGGAAGAGAGAACGAGAACGAGATGACCACCTTTCATGGGCTGGAGACCGGGCTAGACGAGAGGAGATGAGACCAGATGAGAAGAGAGGAAGAGAAGAGATGTCTTGACAGAAAGAGAGATGACTGAGAGAGAACTAGAACATGCAACTCCGCACGAAATCGACCCGCACTCCGACAACGAAAGACTGAGACGATGAGGCGAGAGAGAAGAGACATGAGAGAGAGCAGAGATTCGAGATTAGGACGAGAGAGAGAGAGAGAGAGAGCAGAATATAACGAGCCCACCAAGCAAGAGGCGTCTGAGATGAGAGCAAGAGAGAGACGAGATGAAGCAGACTCGAGATGAGAGAGACTTCAAAATTTTTCCCAGTAGGCAAATTTAAATCAGTAATATTAAACAGATTAAGAATATAAACTAAGTCCTGTCTTCCACATCAAGACAATTATATTAATTATATTCAAAATGACGCAATCAAAAAATTTTTTTCCGTATCATGCAAATATCGTATTGAAAGACACACACACACACACACACACACACACACACACAACACACACACACACACACACACACAACACACACACACACACACACACACACACACACGCAAACAGGCACACACACACGTATCCAAAAGCAATTTAACAAACAAAAAAGAGCACTTTTCCGCTACTTCTGACTTACTGCTAAACAAAGCGATTACATTATCCTAAATCTCAGCTGCCCACGCTGAGCCAGGGCACTGAACTCGGTTAAACTGATCAATACTCTGGTTGTCGCGGGATTAAGCATTACGTTTTTGTGTTAGTTTATTTACTCATTTACATGTCTATTCATATGTTTATTTTGGTCGTTTTTTTGTAGAGAAGGGATCTCTCTCTCTCTATCCTTTTCTATCTCCCTCTCTCTCGCTACCTCACCCTCTTCCCATCCCTACCTCCCTACACTCCCCCTCCCCCACCCTTCATTCCCCTCCCTCCCTCTCTCCACAGTCGCCCTCATTCCCTCCCCCTTCCCCTTCCCTACTTCCCCACGCCCCCCCCCCCCATCAACCCCTCACAACACTGTCCTGTGACGACAATCACTCGCATCAACCTGACACACAAATCTATCAGCGACGGCCGCCAAGGCCAGTCGACCGGCACCGCCCGCGTCGTAATCGGAGCGGGTCGCGGGTCCGCCTCACGCCATTAGCCTCACTTCGCACCCTCGCTCACGCTGTACACGCACACCACAAACACACAACACACCACCACACGCACACACGCACCACACACACACACACACCATCTCCCTCCCTCTCTCTCTTCTCTTTCCTCTCTCTTTCTCTCCCTCTCCTCTCTTTCTCCTCCTCTCTTTCCCTCCCCTCCCTCTCTCTCTCTCTCTCTCCCTCCCCCTCCTTCTCCCTCTCCCCCCT
>NW_020869847.1:466840-479340 GCF_003789085.1 Penaeus vannamei | reverse complement strand
ATATATATATATATATATATATATATATATATTATATATATAATATATATATATATATATGTATCTATATAATATATATATATATATGTATCTAATATATATATATATATATATATATATATATATATATATATATATATATATATATATATATATATACTATATTATATATATATATATAATATATATATATATCAATCCATGAGTTTATCTAGCTTCTCGGAGACAGGCCGACATAAAAAGCAACAAAGGAGGACATCAAACCGAAACAAAAAACACACCCGCACGCAAAAGGCGCTCTTTCGCAAACAACTTGTCCCACTTTCGCAATGAGAAACGGGCAAAACACCACCTAGTCCCCCCTCCCCCTCCCCTCTCCGTCAAGTGTCCACCCTTTCGCGATCGTATCCGTCAACATCGCCCCGGTATTGCACAGTTACCAAACACCTGCCCACGCAACCCCCCCCCCCCGCGTGTTCCCCTGGTATCCCCGGGAGCGTAAATGTTGAAATATCACCGTGGATTTTAAAGGGCAAAGAAAAGGGGAAGAAAAACACGGCAACAGAACGAGGCTATGCGATGAAAAACAGAGGTAAGAAAGAGCTTCTCTGATAGGAAAGAGAGAGATAATACTGCACCAGAGATCAAGACTGACACAGAATAGTACCAAATAAAAAATAAATAAATAAAGAAAGAAAATACCACGTTGTTTTTCATCCGAATCTCCATCAACATAAACACACGCATACGCTTCTTTAATTCTTGGTCAGAACGAGGATACCTTTATCAGACCCAGGAAGACGTTACAACATAAAGTGACATAAGCAACTGCAATAACACGTGCCACCAAGAGACTTGCAATAACACCAAAAGAGCCTGCAATAACACGTGCCACCAAGAGACTTGCAATAACACGTGCCACCAAGAGCCTTGCAATAACACGTGCCACCAAGAGCCCTGCAATAACACGTGCCACCAAGAGCCTTGCAGCCACCCTTTCGCAACACGAACATGGGGATCAGGCAGTAAATATCAAACATGTGTTCCGATCATCACTTTAATAACTTGGTGAGATTTTACAAGTGTTTCGGGCAAGGCACGTGCTGATACGGCCGCGTCTCGAACAGATGTGCGCGCTTCCACTTGCTTCGACTGCAACTGTCATCTCTATCGCAAATTTACATTTCTCTGAAGAAAATACTTTGACACGAGAGAGAGAAAAAATCTTTGCATTCACAATATTTACCAACATTTAACCGGTTGCACGTTGCTCGGCGATTATTTATGCATGTGTACGAATGAATAATCAAGGGTCGCGTCTGAGCAGTCTTTGCAAAACGTGCCACGACAACAACTCGCTGGTTTATGTAACTTTTCATTCGTTATCATATTTCTCGTGATCCTCCTCGCTTCCCTCCTTCATAATTTCTCTGTTTCTAATTTCTACTTCTCTCTCTCTCTCCTCCTCCTCTATTATCGTCACTTCTTCGCCTTTCTCCTACTGCCCTTCTACATCCTTGCCTACATTAACCACTACTTCCTCCCCTTAAGTTTCTCTTCACTCCATCTTCACCCCACCGCCCCTAACCTCCAGCCCCCCCCCCCTCCAACTACACCTTACTCCTTTACCACTCCCTCCATCTCTCCATCCACCCTCTGTCTCTTCTACCCTCTCTGTCCACCTTCGCCTCTACCCCCTGTATACATGTCCTTCGCTTCCACCTTTATCTCTCATCTCACCTCCGCCTCTACCGCCTCCTTTCTCCTCCATTTCCACCTCCACCTTTGTCTCCTCCCTTCTCCTCCACCTCCTCCCCTTCCCCCCCTTCTCTCCTCCTCCTCCGCCACTACCCCCTCCTTCTCACCCCCCCACCACCTGTATCTCTACCTTCTCCTTCGCCCTCACCATCCAACTCTACCCCCCCCACCCACCCCATCCCTACACCCCTTCCTCCACACACAAAACAGACGGCCGAGACACGACCCCACGTACGAGCACAGTCCTCTCAAGACAAACTTCCTCATCCTACAGAAAAAGTTCCCGTATGTTATATCCCCCTCCCCCCCCCCACCCCCCAGCCTACCTAACCCCGACCTCTGTTCATCCCCAATGCTTCCTTTCGGCCTTAAAATAGCTCCTATTATCGCCACCCTTTTCGTCCTTCGCAAAATAGTGGTCGGCTGATTTAGCACATGTTTCCAAATCGCTTTTGCGCCGCTGATTTATTTTCAGGTCAATTGTGAATCTTTTGTTTGTCCGAGTTTCCCTTATTTCATTTTCCCGTTACTTTTATAAATATATTTTCGCAAATTTGTTTGGCTTATCATCACACACACACACACTTCCTCAGATACAGAGAGAGAGAGAGAGAGAGAGAGAGAGAGAGAGAAAAGAGAGAGAGAGAGAAGAGAGAGAGGAGAGAGAGAGAGGGAGGACGGAGGGAGGAGGGAGGAGGGAGGGGAGGGAGGGAGGGAGGAGGAGGAGGGAGGGAGGGGGCAGAGCAGAGTGAGAGAGAGAGGAGAGAGACGAGAGAGAGAGAGAGAGGAGAGAGAGAGAGGAGAGAAGAGAGAGAAGAGAGAGAGAGAGAGAGAGAAGGGAGAGAGAGAGAGAGGAGAGAGAGAGAGAGAGAGAGAGAGAGAGAGAGAGAGAGAGAGAGAAGAGAGAGAGAGAGAAGAGAAGAGAGAGAGGAGAGACAGAGAAGAGAGAAGAGAGAAATAGAGAGAGAGAAAGAGATTGATAAACAGATATAGAAATATATTACTTCTGTCTCCAACTTTTCTTGCGTATTCTGTTACATTACATTGACCTTGCAACGTATAACTGTGCAGACTTTGGATAGAATGGCATGCACTTTAGAGGAATAAGAGAACCACACAAAAAATGCGGGTATTTGAGGTTGATATTGCTAGAATCAGTGTCAGCAGGGAATAAACTATTTCGAGGAGGCCTGTGTGTATAATGTATATAGAAAATAAATACAACCATAATGATAACAATTATGGTGGTGATTATAGTCACGAAAACCTAATAATCTCAATTTTCTCTTCGTGTTTTTATTCTTTTATTTATTTAAAGGGAAAGACAGCAGAGAACAGCATCCCAACACATATCTCCTGTGTAAAGTTAGCTCCTCCATCGATCTTCCTCCTCCTCCATTCCTCTTATTCTTTTCCACTTTCCCCCTTTTCTCCCCTCCTCCTCTCCTCCACCCCCTTCTCCTCCATTTCTCTTTCTCCACTTCCTCCTCCATTTCCTTTATTCCTCTTTCTCTTTGTCGTGCTTACCCTCCATCTCTCCCCCACAACACGCCCCCATTTCTTCCCCTATCTGGAACATAGCAAGACGAAGCACCCCCTCCTTTCTCCCCTCCTCCTCCCCTACCATCCTCTCCTTCTGCCACGACCTCCCCCTCCCTACCTGTCACCCTCTCCTCCTCGCCCCTCCCCTCCCTATCATCCTCTCCTCCTCACCTCCTCTCCCTATCTATCACCCTCTCCTCCTCACCCTTCCTCTCCCTATCTATCACCCTCTCCTCCTCGCCCTTCCCCTCCCTATCACCCTATCGTTCCCCCTCCCCTTCCCTCCCTCCCCTCTTCCCCTTACCCAACCTCGGCTTGGCTTTTATGGCTTTATAAGGTCAGGCAGCCTCATCTCGCGCGGGCTGACCTCCGTCTTACTTTACGTGCATCCCACCTCCTCCCCCCTTTACTCTTCCCCCTCCTCTCTCTTCGTCGTCCCTCCCCTTTGCCCTCTCTCCTCTCTTATTCTTCCTTCCCTCTCTCCTTCTCTTCTTTCTCCTCTCCTCCCACATCCCCTTCCTCTCCTCCCCCCTCTCTCCTCTCTTCTTCTTCCCCTCTCCCCTCTCTTCCTCTCCTTCCCCCACCCTCTCCTCTCCTCTCCTCCCCCCTATCCCCCTCTCCTCTCTTCTTCTCTCTCTCCTCTCTTCTTCTCCCCTTCTCTCACTCCTCTCCTCTCCCACCCCCTCTCCTCTCTCATTCCCTCTCTTCTCTCCTCCCCCAATCCCCCCTCTCCTCTCTTCCTTCTCTCTCTCCTCTCTTCCCCTCCTCCCCCTCTCCTCTCCTCCTCCCTCTCTCCTCTCCTCCCCCCCAATCCCCCTCTCCACTCTTCCTTCCCTCTCTCCTCTCTTTCTCCCGTTCTCTCACTCCTCTCCTTCTCCCACCCTCTCTCCTCCTATTACAAACATCCCCATCCCGCCTTCCGTGCTTGCTTCTTTTCGCTGTTCATGTTCTTTATTATATTTTATTTTTTCATTACCGTCATTTTCATTATGTTCCTCTTTTCTCTCTTCCGTGCAAACTTTCCTCGCCTCTCTCATTATCGTTATAATAAGAATAATATAAGAGAGAAACAGGAAAGGAAAAGGAAGAAGAATTCGAAGAGAGGAAATGAAAGGAAAATGAAGAAGAGAGAAAAGGAAAAGGAAAAGGAAGAAGGATAAGAAGAAGAAGAAGAAGGGAAGAGGAGAGGATGACGCACCCTGATTTCTTCCGCGCCACCCCCCCCACTCCCCCCCACCTTACACCTCTCTTCCCTTACCCCCCCCTCACCCCGCCCCCCTCCTTACACTTCAGGGCACGTGCTTCACCTTTTTGGTTTTGGCAAAAAGCTTTTCCGTGACATGTTTAAATCGGCCGCTAATGAGTTGATGAGTTGTGCAATCCCTGTCGCGGTTGAGAGAAAAAAGTGAGTGAGCAAATGCGATAGAAGGAAGGGACCTTGAAATAAATATAAACAGAGAGAGAGAGAGAGAGAGAGAGAGAGAGAGAGAAGAGAGAGGAGAGAGAGAGAGAGAGGATGAGAAGAGAGAGAGAGAGAGAGAGAGGAGAGAGAGAGAGAGAAGAATAGATAGATGATAGATAGAGAGAGCAGCAGAGAGAGAGAGAGAGAGACAAGAGCAGGACGTCATAGGATGGAGCCAGAGTGATCTGTTCTCCGTCCATGGGTGCAGATGAGACGCCCGACTAGAGACGAGAGAAGATAGGTGTCTCTGTCGAGACGAGAGAGAGAGACGAGAGAGAGATGACGGGAGAGACGAGATGAGATTGAAGAGAGAAGGAGACGAGAGAGAGGAGAAGATAGATATATAGATAGTAGATAGATAGATTAGATAGATAAGATAGTAATAGATAGAAGAGAGAGAGAGAATACAGGACAGAGAGAAAAGAAATGAAAGGAAAAATCTGAGAGTGTTGTTTCCTTAATCGTGTGTGTGTCTTCGTGCGGTTGAGGAGGAGGAGAGGAGGGAATGAGGATTGGGAGTGAGATGAGATGAAGAGAGGAGGACGGAGGGGAGGCGAAGATGAGAGGGGGGGAGATGAGGGACGAAGATCAGAGTGAAGAGAATATATGAGTTGGTGTAGAGGGGAGAGGTAGTGAGGTTTGGGAGAGGAGAGAGAGAGAGTGAGAGCGAACGGTGAGAGAGCGAGCGAAGGGAGAGGAGAGAGAGGAGAGAGGGAGGAGGACGAGGAGGAGAGGGAGAGAGGAGAGAGAGAGAGAGAGAGAGAGAGAGAGAGAGAGAGAGAGAGAGAGAGAAGAGAAGAGAAGAGAGACAGAGAGAGAGAGAGAGAGAGAGAGGAGAGAGAGAGAGAGAGAATGAGAGAGAGAGAGAGAGAGAGAGAGAGAGAGAGAGAGAGAGAGAGAGAGAGAGAAGAGAGAGAGAGAGAGAGAGAGAGGAGAGAGAGAGAGAGAGAGAGAGAGAGAGAGAGAGAGAGAGAGAGAGAGAGACAGATTAAAACAACAAAAAAAAAGAAATAAGCACTGCAGAAGGTTACCTGCCGACCCATGCCCATATAAGGTCACCAAACAACAGTTTCTCGCGAGCGACGAATAGCAAGGGAAAAATAACAGTTCCTTGACTTTCGTTCTGTCCCATTAAGATTCGGACACAAATGAAAGCCTCCAATAAGGCACACACCACATACAGAAAGAGGTGAAACAGAGAGAAAAAGAGAGAGAAGGAGAGAGAGAGGAAGGAGAGGGAGAAGGAGAAGGAGAAGAAGGAGAGGGAGAGAGAGAGGGAGATGCACAGAAATCAAGACAAACAAAGGAAACAGAAAGAGAGAAAGGACGAGAAAGACAGACTTGTGTATGACCCAAGACAAAAGAGGAAGAAAGGGAGAACCAGAGACCGGTAGTGGAAAAAAAAAAAAAAAAAGAAAAAAAAAAAGAAGACCCCCTCCCCCCAAAAAAGGAAGTTGGAAGCCTTGCGATAAAATTCCTCCTTTGCCCGAGTAACGCTGCATGACAGGCTGGGCGTAAGAAGGCCTTTTGAATCGCGTCCAGAAGGGGGTCGATTCAGATTCAAGGAGATCGACCCGGCGGGCCAGAGTCAAAGGCATTATCCACGGCTGTAGCAGAGATGGAGAAGGTGGGGGGGGGAGGGGGTTGTCAAGTGGGGGAGGGTGATGGAAGAGAGGGGGGAGGTGTGATAGAAGGGAAGGGGGGGTGATGGGGAGGAATGATAGAAGGGAAGGGGGTGGTGGGTCTTATGGGGAGGGATAGAAGGAGGGGTGAGGGGGGTCTTATGGAGGAGAAGTGATAGAGGTAAGGGGAGAGGGACTGGAGATCTTATGGGGGGAAATTTATAGAAGGGAGGGGATGGGGGGCCCTATGGGGGATAATAGGAGGGGAAAGGGAGGTCTTATGGCGGAAGGGTGACGGTTGGAGGTTGGGGAGAGGTGATGGGGGAAAAGAGATGGAGAAGGGTCAAAGGGAGATAGTTGGAGGTTGGGGGAGAGGTGATAGCAGGGGCGGAGGAAGGTTTTGTGGAGGAGGAGTGATGGAGGGGATCGGAAAGGCGGTGGTAAGTGGAAAAGGGGAAGGAGTAATGGTACAGGATTAAAGGTGGGCCATGATAGGGGGTTAAGGGGGAGGGGAGTGATGGTCTAAGGGTTAAGGGGAAGGGGATGGTGGGTGTGTAAAAGGGAAGGGGTGGAGATAAGAGGATAATGGGGCGATCGAAGGGGAGGGGTGTTGGTTGAGATTTTTTTTGGTGGGGGAGGTTGAGGATAATGGTAGATGGAGTTAGCAGGATGGGTAAAGGGAGGTAGGGGAGACACAATGGTAGTGGTAAAGGGTGAGTGATGGTAGGGAGTAAAGGGTGGGTGAGGGTAGGGAGTAAAAGAAGAGGGGTAATGGGGAGGTGAGAGTCTGAAAGTAGGTTAAGCCGAAGTGCAAATGGTGGCCGCCACTTGGCCTCTCTACATAAAAATAAAATATATATCACTTCGTCTCTACATTGGGTAAAAAACTCGATATCTAAAGCATATCTGCCAAGACAAAATGTTGGTTTTGTTAGAAGTTTCGACGTAAATTTATGCCAGCAAAAACTTGCCCTTTTAACACGCCACGATAACAAGAACCAGGAGAGAGCGACTGTAGAGCACCCTATTGGTTGTCACAACTGGTAGATGGACACTGATTGGCCAGACCAGGCGTGACGTTACATCAGATGAAGCTGATTGGTCGCGATTAGACGTGACATTAATATACATGACACCTGATTGGCTGGACTGAGGAATGACGTCACCAAAATCCCAAAAGGTTCGGCACCGGCACGATTTCTCGAATTAAAATAAAATAAATGAAGAAGTGTTTTCATAAGGAATGAACAGTTTTTTTTTTACACGTGATTCACTCTGAGAAAAGAGCCGTGGTGTCTTAAGAGAAAACGTGTTACAGATGAGCACACGACCTGTTACGGCCTCATGACCTTATATAGGGATAAACCACAGTATGACCCGGTAACGCGATATGGCATAACGAATAAAACAAAGGAACAAGATAATTATCACCGCCAAAGAGAAAACAAACAACTTAACTGGTTGTTTAATCAGGTAAAACGAGAGAGTGTAACGACCGTGCGCGGCCATCAGAGCAAACGGTCAAAAGGCCAAATATGACAAGCGGTAACGCTGAAACGTGACCAAGTGGTGATACTAAAAATAATTACCGCGATTAGGGACAAAGGGAAGAAATGGAGAAAATATGTGTGTGTGAGTGTGAGTGTGTGTGTGTGTGTGTGTGAGTGTGAGTGTGAGTGTTGAGTGTGAGTGTGAGTGTGAGTGTGAGTGTGAGTGTGTGTGTGTGTGAGAGGAGAGAGAGAGAGAGAGAGAGAGAGAGAGAGAGAGTGAGTGTGTGTGTGTGTGTGTGTTGTGTGTGTGTGTGTGTGTGTGTGTGTGTGTGTGTGTGTGTGTGTGTGTGTGTGTGTGTGCCCAGAGGAAGAGGAAGAATTATATTGACATCTTTATGCATCCTTTTCCCCTCTCAATTATTTTTAATATTCCTTACTTATTCCCTAATCATTCTTTTTGCGGATTTTCTTTTCCAATTAGTGTTTTCTTTCCCATCTTTCTCCTTCATCTTCACGCCTTCCTCCCTCCAATCCGCGTATTTATGTTACTGCTTTAATAATTTTCAGTATTTTCTTTACTTTCCGTTTCTTACACTATTATTTCTTTTTTTATCGTATCAAATTTATTTTTCATTTTCTTTTTTATCTTTTTCTTCGCACCATATTCTCGCTTTCGCAAACAGCTTCCTCCCTTTTCCTTCTTCCAGTTTTTCAACAGCCTAATCCTCTTTTCCTTCTCTCATTCCTTCTTTTCTATTCCTTTCTTTCCCTTCCTTTTAGGCTCACCTCCCTTTTCTTACTCTCATTCCTTTCCTCTTCCTTCCCCCCTTCTCTTCAGTTCTTCCTTTCTATCTCTTCCCTATTCTTCCTCTTCCCTCCTTGTTTCCATCTCCCTCCCCCTTCATTTCCCTTTCCTACCCCTCGTAATCACCATCCTTTTCTCTTTCTTTTTTCTTTTCTTTTCTATCTCCCTTTCTTCTTTCTTTCTTACTCCTTTCCTCTTCCTCTCAGCTCCATCTTATTCTTCTCTCGCTCTCCTTCCATCTTTTAACCTTCTCTTCCTTTCTTCTCCCCTTTTGTTCCTTCCTTCTTCTACGCTTCTCTTCCTTCTTCACCCTTTTCTCCCTTCTTTCATATTTCCTTCTCTCTTACTTCCCCATCTCCCTTCTTCCCCTTCCCTCTTCTCCCTTTCTTTCCCTTCTCACCCTTCCCTTCTCCCCCCTTTCTATTCCTACCCTCTTCTCCCCTCTCTTCCCTTCCCTTCCCCCCCCGCCCTCCCTCCCCCCGTCCCCCACGGGCGGCGCGTGGACCAACAATGGCCCATAACAGGTCGCGGTCATGGCCCAGCGTCCGTGTAGCGTTGCTTATTTCACCTCGCGAGAGATATTAACAGTTGTAAACACGAGTCGACGCCCATATCCACACGTAGCGGGGAGTTGCTGCATTAATTCGGGGTTGGTGTTTGTGTGTGTGTGGATGGGGGGAGGGGGAAGGGGGAAGGGGGGGGACTTCTATATATGACTGTTTTACATATCGGGATACGCTTGTAGGTGCAATTCTAGCAGGAGAACTCGTAGTTAAATTCTAATACACACGCACGCACGCAGGCATAAGTTTGTGTGTGTGTGTGTGTGTGTGTGTGTGTGTGTGTGTGTGTATGTGTGGTGTGTGTGTGTGTGTGTGTGTGTGTGTGTGTGTGTGTGTGTGTGTGTGTGTGTGTGTGTGTGTGTGTGTGTGTGTGTGTATGTGTGTGTGTATGTGTGTGTGAATATACATATATATATATATATATATATATATATATATATATATATATATATATATATATATATATATAATATATATTATATATATATATGAATAATAAACACATATAAATATAATAATGCACACACACACATATATATAAGGCACACACACACCTATATAAGATAGATAGGACAGACAGTACAGATAGATAGCTAGATATAGATCCAAATAGACAGATACCCACATATACATACAAATGCACATCCACATGTGGACACATCTTAAAGCTAAATATACGCATGTGCGTATACACACAACATGACGCATCTAAGAACGCACACCTCCACCCTACCCTCAAGATACAACCCCCCTCCCATCCCCCCCCACAAGGTATCCCACAGACCCCCTCCCATCCCCCCCACACAAGGTATCCACAGACCCCCCTCCCATCCCCCATATCCCACAGAACCCCCTCCCATCCCCCCACACAAGGTATCCCACAGACCCCCCTCCATCCCCCCCCACACAAGGTATCCCACAGAACCCCCTCCCATCCCCCCCCACACAAGGTATCCCACAGACCCCCCCCCCCCATGTTTCTATAAATACGCCACCTCTCACCTTGACAGCGCAAAAGGCCGCCTTCACGAGCCCTCTCCGCTGAGACCAATGCCATTTCGAACGCGCGCGCGCACGCCCGCCGCGCGTTAGCTCCTTCCACGGGGCGTTACACGGAGCGAATACCCGCATGCCCCGGAATACGGACGCCGCCTTCGTCACGAGGGCATAGTAAAGGGGTGGGGGGGAGGGGGAGGGGCTGAAGTCACTGGATTCGCACCCTGAGGGCTCTGTGACTCGGCTTTGGGTAATTGTAAGGAAGTGATGATGGTGGTGATTGTGATGATGGGTGGTGATGATAGTAGTGATAAAGATAAAGGTGAAGATGAAAAGATAATGGTGGTGATGATGATGATGATGGCGCTAGTGATGTTGATAGTGATGAAGAAAAGATAATGGTGATGGTGATGATAATGATAGTAATGACAATGATGATAAATGATGTGCTGCAATGATAAATGATGGTGATGATGATGATAATGATAGTAAGGAAATGATGATAATAATGACAATGCTGATGATTATGATAATGGGTGAGGATAATGATATGATGATGATTAAAATGACAATGATGAAAAACATCGATAATACAATACAACACTCCCAACCCAATAATAACATCAACCCAAATAAATCAATACAGCCATAATAATAATAATAATAATGATAACAATAATAATAATAATAATAATAATAATAATAATAATAATAATAATAATAATAATAATAATAATATAATAATAATAATTAATAATAATAATAAAATAATAATAATAATATAAATAATAATAATAAATGAATACAACCCTAATAATAATAATAATAATAATAATGATAATAATAATAATAATAATCAAAATAAATGAATACAGCCCTGATAATAAAAAAATAATAATGATAAAAATAAATGAATAAAATAAATGAATGATAATAATAATAATAATGATAAAAAATACAACACAGCCTCCCCGTTCCAGCAACCCGTACCCGACGACTTGCTTATCAACTCGACAAGTTCTTATCTCCGCTGCATTTACAACATGATCTGAAAAACTGGAGCCACAGGAAACTTAAAGAGTTGGTAAAGAGCGACTATCGGGTCGATATTAAGCTGGGGGAAGAGAGTGCGAGACCGAATACACGGGAGAGGGGAGGGAGAGGGGAGAGGGAAGGTGGGGGGTTGGGGGTTGGCTGTCTCTTTCGCTTCGTCTTGCTTTCGTTCGTCTCTCTCTGTCTCTCTTTCTCTTCTATCTTTCTTCTCTCTCTCTCTCTCTCTCTCTTCTCTCTCTCTCTCTCATCTCTCTCTCTCTCTCTCCTCTCCTCTTCTCTTCTCTCTTCCTCTACCTCTCCCTATCTCTTATCCTATCCCTCCCCCCTTCTCTGTCTCATCTCTCTCTCTCCCTCTCCCTCTCCATTTCACCCACTCTCTTACATGTGTTTGTGTCCGTCCATCTACCTAAACATTCATCCCTCTCACTCACCTTTTCTCTCTCTCCTTTTCACCTATAACCCCTCTTTCCTTCTCATATCCGCTCGATCTTCTTTATCCTCCGTCTCTCTTTGTTTTCAACTTTCCGCTCCTTCTCCTATTCTTGATTCATCTCCCATTTCTCACCCCTCTTTTCTCTATTCCTTATTCTTCTCCCACATTCTCTTTCCCCTATTTCTTACTCTTCTCCTCCTATTTTTAAATTCTCACATTCCCTTTCCCCCATTCCAATCCTTCTTCTATCCCAGGTTCTCTTTCTCCTATTCCTTGTTGCCCTTCTTCTCAATGTCTCACCCTTCATCTTTCCCTGTTCTTCAATCCTCTTCCTTTCCTATTCCACACTCTCTTTCTCCAGTTTCTCACTCCTACCCAGCTACTCCTTTCCCTATTCCATGCTCTCTTCCTCCAGTGTCTCACTTCTATCCTCCTACTCCTTTTCCTATTCCATCCTCTCTTTCTCCAGTTCCTCACTCCAATCCTGCTACTCCTTTTCCCATGCCATGTTCTCTTTCTCCAGTTTCTCACTCTTATCTTGCTACTCCTTTTCCTATCCCATCCTCTCTTTCTCCAGTTTCTCACTAATATCCTCCTACTCCTCCTTCCTCTCCTTCATCCCTCCCCTCTCCCTATCCATCAGGACTTTTGCCCCATCCTCCCCGCCTCCTACAGGACGCCCTCCCGCAGCAGCTGTGTCTCGTCGTCGGGACATTAAAGATTTCCAATTTCCTTAAAAGACCGCCCTGAAGTACGGCGCGCCCGCCGCCCGTCCC
>NW_020869847.1:441840-454340 GCF_003789085.1 Penaeus vannamei | reverse complement strand
TCAAAACCAGTTAGCAATGATGA
Organism: Penaeus vannamei; assembly: GCF_003789085.1. NCBI lineage: Eukaryota > Metazoa > Arthropoda > Malacostraca > Decapoda > Penaeidae > Penaeus > Penaeus vannamei. The sequence goes on along the minus strand of NW_020869847.1, from coordinate 454,317 downwards.
CTCCTGCATTTCCCTGCACGCTTGAAAATTGTAGATATATATTTGGGCGTGGACATAAAAGAGGAGGAGGGAGGGAGGGGAAGACGAAGGGGGAAGTGGAATGAGGAAGAGGAAGAAGAAGGCGTGGGGGAGAGGAAGGGGAAGGGGAAAGGGATGTGAAAGAGGAAGGCACAGGGGAAGGAGCGAGTGAGTGAGGGAGAGAGGGAGAGAAAGCGTGGGAAGAGTAAGAGAGAGGGAGAGGATGGAAAGAAGGAGGAAATGAAAAGGGAGGACAGTAAGGCAATATCAGACGGAGAGATAGAAGAAAACTAAAAGACAAAGAGAGCTAATAAAAAAATAAAAATGAAAAGCAGACATCCAAAAACAAGAAAAAAACAAAAACAAAAAGTAAAACAAACAAACAAACAAACTCCAAAACCCAAACGCGGCTCAAGATCGCATCTAACTTTCCGCAAATTCTCGAGAAGTTTGGCTCGACACAGTCAGCAACACGGCATTGAAACAGTACGTCGTGCAATCTCGCGCAACATGCTCTCATATTCGCATGCAACAATTCAGATGCGAGCGGAGACATCCGAATTGTGCGGGAGAGTCTGCGAATAATTTGCAGCGTATGTATGAGTGTCAGTGAGTGAGTGTTTGATTGAGTGAATGAGTGAATAAGTGAGTGAGTGAATGAATGAGTGAGTATTTGAGTGAATGAGCGAGTGTTTGAGTGAGTGAGTGAGTGAGTGAGTGAGTAAGTGAATGAGTGGGTAGATGAGTGAGTGTTTGAAGGAATAAATGGGTGAGTGAGTGAATGAGTAAGAAAATGAATGAATAAGTGAATGAGTGAGTGAATAAGTAAGAAAATGAATGAATAAGTGAATAAGTGAGTGAATAAGTAAATTAGTACATCTGTGTGTGCTCACGTTACAACACTCGAAAAAGTAATTCAAAAATAATAAATGAATCCAAACAAAAGAGATTGAAAGAAAACCTCAAAAAAATGAGAGAGAGACACAGATCATCTCTTCACTTTCTTAAAAACAAAAGCAATCTAACACAAAAGGAATTCCGATCCAGCGTTCTTTCTTTCCTTTTTTAAACCGAACATTTGCGTGTTATTTCCCCAAGCGGTTGAACAATGAACACGTCACTCACCTGTCAATATTGTGTTCATTTTTTGACAGGTGAACGTAATGGCGGCCCAATTTGTTCTATTTTTGTATTTGTTTTTTCATCCGCCGTTCGGATACAGAATCAAATCGACTCTATTGAAGGTGAGTGTGTTTTGGGCCGCTGTTTGTTGATCAAAATTGCGTAAATCAATAAATCAGATTAGTTGCACAATACTCTGGTTGGCAGAAACGGAACGAGGAAAAAATAAAAGAGGGGAGACACAGTAACGGAAATGCACGAAAAGACAATAAAAAAAGAATATGAAAAGGAAAGTCTAAAACGGCAATTAATCATTTCATGCATGAACAGAAAATTAAGCAAAGAATAACGAAAAAATTGAAAAAAAACATAATCAAGACCTAATCACTCATAACAAAAGTAATAAAACCAATAATAATACAAATAACAACACAAGAACCAAACATACAATAACAATAATAATAAAACCAACAAACCCTAATAACTACATTCAAAACACACTATTGCAGGAAAGAGGTATTCTAAATATTGCACACTGACATGAAAGCTCAAAATTCACCGTAATGGGTGCCATTGCTCGCTGCAGTTGCAAGAACAACATTAATTAAGACCAGGCATCACGGCCGTGGAAATCTCGAAATAGCACGGAGGGGCGAGTGACGTCATCCAAACGATCGGAAACGCATCAAAATGAACGATGTATCAAATTCGTTATACGTTGCGGAAATGTGAGGGAAAAATTAAATGACACAAATGTTACGTCGTTATTTATATATATATTTCTTATCTGAATCAAACGAAAGACAAAAATATTTTAGCGGATGACTGGACACACACACACACCACACACACACACACACACACACACACACACACACACACACACACACACACACACATAAAAAAAAAAAAAAAATAACAGCTGCACCACAGATTCTCCCTGACGTACTTCCCCCTAAAAAAAAAAAAAAAAAAGATCACACAAAACAAAACAAAATATAAGTAAAAATCGAGGAGAGAGAAAACAGGAATAACATGTCTCTCTTCTCAGCGAACATAAAAATAGGAGCAACAAAAGATAAAATCACACCGTGTCAACACAGCCACGCTAGCACACAATGGCAATATGATCGAGAGAAAAGTAGAGAGAAAGGCAGAGGGAGAGGAGAGAGGAGGAGAGGAGAGGGAGAGGGAGAGCGGAGAGGGAGAGGGAGAGGGAGGGGAGAGGAGAGGGAGAGGGAGAGGGAGAGGGAGAGGGAGAGGGAGAGAGAGAGAGAGAGAGAGAGAGAGAGAAGAGAGAGAGAGAGAGAGAGAGGGAGGGAGGGAGAGGGAGGAGGAGGGAGAGAGAGAGAGAGAGAGGAGAGAAGAGAGAGAGAGAGAGAGAGAGAGAGAGAGAGAAGAGAGAGAGAGAGAGAAAGTGAGAAGAAAGAGAAAGAAAGAGAAAGAAAGAAAGAAAGAAAGACAACAAGAACGAAGAGAAGAAGAAAGAAGAGAAAGACAAAGACAAAGAGAGAGCGAGAAAACAAACATCCAGGACCCCCAGAGCAGCCAAGCCCGGAATCCCATCCTCCACTTGCCACGCTGATTCCTTCCCGAGTTAAAGAGCTCGCCTCCCTCCCCCCTTCGAGGCCCACTCGCCGGAGCCAGCCCGAGCGGCCGACACCGTCTCAGCTCCCATAACGCCCCCGAGGATGCCTTCCCGACGTCTGGAATCCGACGGAACGAGCGGCGGGGAAGTGTAAGGCGGGGAAATGTACTGGAAGATTGCAGTGCGTGCGTTGTTTGTGTGTGGGTCGTGTGTGGGGGGGGGGGGGGCGTGTGTGTGTGGTGTGTGTGTGTGTGTGTGTGTTGTGTGTGTGATGTGTGTGTGTGTGTGTGCTGTGTGGGTGTGTGGTGTGTGTTGTGTGTGTGTGGTGTGTGTGTGTGTGTGTGTGTGTGTGTGTGTGTTGTGTGTGTGTGTGTGTGTGTGTGTGTGTGTGTGTGTGTGTGTGTGTGTGTGTGTGTGTGTGTGTGTGTGTGTAGTGTGTGTGTGTGTGTGTGTGGGTGACTGTGTGTGTGTGTGTGTGTGTGTGTGTGTGTGTGTGTGTGTGTGAGTGTGTGTGTGTGTGTGTGTGTTGTGTGTGTGTGTGTGTGTGTGGGTGTGCGTGTGTGTGTGTGCGTGTTTGTGTGTGTGTGTGTGTGTGTGTGTGTGTGTGTGTGTGGTGTGTGTGTGTGTTGTGTGTGTGTGTGTGTGTGTGTGTGTGTGTGTGTGTGTGTGTGCTTGTATGTGAATGTGTGAGTACATGCTTATTATGTGTGTGCATGTGTACGTGCGATTGAATGTGTGCGGATGCGTGTGCGTGCAATTGCGTGTATGCGAATGTGTGTGCGTGCGATTGCGTGTGTGCGAATGCGTGAAAATGCGCCATGTCCCTTGCATTTTTTTCGCAAGCAGAGACAGGGGCTTAGAAGGCCATAAGAGAGATAGCAGGGGGAGGGGGGGACTCTAAACCTCTTGAGACTCTTGTTCTTTGGAAATTGCTTACCTGTGTTTCGCTTCTTTTAGGAGACTATAACTTAAAATCGGATTTTGCATTTCTGTTGTTTTCCTTCGCTTTTTTTTTTTTTTTTTTTTTACTTTTATTTATTTATTTATTTGGAGTTGAAGAAAATTTAGAAGAGAATAGTTTATACTTTTTTTGATGCCATTTACTAAATCAGAGTAATTTGCATATATCAAGGGAGATAGATAAATCTTAAAAACCTCCCTCTCCTCTTCCCTCATTCGTTCCTTTATTCCCTTCACCTCTCATCACTCCTTCCCTCCGATTCCCTCCTTTTCTCTCCGCCTAATTCCTCTCCTCTATCTTTCTCTCTCATCATCCTTCTTTTAGTTCCCTCCGCTAAATTCCTCTCATCCCTCCTTCTCTCTCTCTTTATACTATCTTCAGTTCCCTCTGTTAAAATTCTCTCCTCTTTCCCTTTGTTCCTTCTGCCTATATTCTTTCTTCCCTTCCATACTTCCCTGTACTAATGTCCTCTCCTCTCTCTCCCCTACATCCTCTCCTTATCCTTTCCCTTAACTCCTACTACCAATATCCATTCTTACTTTTCGTCTCTCTTCTTCCTCCCTCCTCTCTTCCATCATCCCTCCGCTCTCCTTCCCTCCATCTCCCTTCTTCCCTTCCTCCCCCCTCCATCTCCCTTCCCGTCCTTCTTCCTTTCCTGTCTCCCTCCATATCCCTTCTCCTGCTTCTTCCCCTCCTCTCCCTCTCCATTCCCCTCCTTCTTTCCCTTCCTCTCTCCCTCCATATCCCTTCTCCTGCTTCTTCCCCTCCTCTCCCTCCCCTCCTTCCATCTCCTTCCCCTCCTCTCTCCCTTCCCTCCCTCCATCTCCCTCTCCCTCCCTCCCTTCTTCCATCTCCCTCCATATCCTTCTCCTTCTTCTTCCCTCCCTCCCTCTCCCTTCCTCTCCCTCCCTCCCTCCCTCCGCGGCTACGACACCCGCACCGCCGCGCCCGTCACCTCCAAGCCCGGCTATCACCGTCGCCTTCATTATGGCAGGAAACCGGACTTGCGGCCGCATCATGTTCGCCATACCGGTCACGCCTTCGCTGCGCTTTCTATCTTGGGGGTCCCGCGCGCAACAACCAGCGCCGGCTCTTGCAACACTGCCTCGGCTCTTGAAACTCTATGCGGTTCTTGCAACACTGCGTCGGCTCTTGAGACTCTGCGTCGGTTCTTGCAACACTGCGTCGGCTCTTGAGACTCTGTGTCGGTTCTTGCAACACTGCGTCGGCTCTTGAGGAACACTGCGTCGGCTCTTGAGACTCTAACACTGCGTCGGCTCTTGAGACTCTATGTCGGTCTGCAACACTGCGTCGGGTCCTTGAGACTGTGTCGGTTCTTGCAACACTGCGTCGGCTCTTGAGACTCTGCTCGGTCTTGCAACACTGAGACTCTGCGTCGGCTCTTGCAACACTGCGTCGGCTCTTGTGCAACACTGCGTCGGCTCTTGAGACTGTCATGCGTCGGCTCTCAACACTGCGTCGGCTCTTGAGACTCTGCGTCGGTCTTGCAGACTCTGAACACTGCGTATGCGTCGCTTGCAACACTGCGTCGGCTCTGGACAACACTGTCGGCTCTTGCAACACTGTGTCTTGAGACTCTATGAAACACTGCATCGGCTCTTGAGACTCTATGTCGGGTCTTGCAACACTGCGTCGGCTCTTGAGACTCTGCGTCGGGTCTTGCAACACTGTGTCGGCTCTCTCTATGTCGGCTTGCAACACTGCACGGCTCTTGAGACGTCGGGTCGGCGTCGGCTCTTGAGACAACACTGTGTCGGCTCTTGAGACTCTAGTGATTCAGACTCTGCGTCGGGTCTTGCAACACTGCGTCGGCTCTTGAGACAACACTGCGTCGGCTCTGAGACTCTGTCGGGTCTTGCAACACTGCGTCGGCTCTTGAGACTCTGTCTTGCAACACTGCGTCGGCTCTTGAGACTCTGCGTCGGGTCTTGCAACACTGCGTCGGCTCTTGCAACATGATCAACACACAACACTGCAGAGAAGTCTGAACAACACTCGGCTCTTCTCTGCGTCGGGTCTTGCAACACTGTGTCGGCTCTTGCAACATTGCATCAGCACAGTACCGGTAACATTTGGAACATCGGCTCTTGCGAAGTTAAGTCCGAACGGCAGCCATTGCAAAGCTGCACAATCACAATACCGACAGCATCTGCAACATCGGCTCTTGCCAGCACGAGACCGAAAGGCAACCGCGCCAACGCTACGCCACCGCAACATCGACAACACTTGCAACGACCGTCCGCTCCATCGGCCATCACCAACAACACCAACACCATCCCAACTCCTTTTAACACCGGAACGTTAACGGCAGCATTAGCAACATCGGTTTCTGCAAAATCAGCGAACACCAATCTGCAACACTGCAACACTACATCGCCGGTAACATTTTCAGTATCAGCACCTCCGAACTGCGACCGGTTATCTCTAACGGCCGCCACAACACGCCAGAGAGAGAGAGAGGGAGGGAGGGAGAGAGAGAGAGAGAGAGAGAGAGAGAGAGAGAGAGAGAGAGAGAGAGAGAGAGAGAGAGAGAGAGAGAGAGAGAGAGAGAGAGAGAGAGAGAGAGAGAAGAGAGAGAGAGAGAGAGAGAGAATCAAAGAGAGAGAGAGAATCAAAGAGAGATCAAAGAGAGACACAAGAGAAAAAAAAGAAAGAAAAAAAAAAGAAAAGAAACAAACACAAACAGATAATCAGAAAGAAAAAAAAAAACAAGACAACAAACAACCCAACCCACCGTCCACACCCACACGCCCAAACCGCATGAATGAACACGTAAACAACCGACTTCACAATGAAACGAACGACCCACCAAAAAGTTGAACGAACATTTATACAACCGGTCCCGAATAAATCCAAATTTTTAATATTCAAACTCATACATTCCCCTGCCGCCGGAACCATGATTTGTAGCCCGATCTCTTGTTGCAGAAAAAAACAACAATAATAATAAAATGAATAAATAGATAAGCAATAATAATAATAATAAAATAAATAGATAAGCAATAATAATAATAATAAAATAAATAGATAGATAAGCAATAATACTAATAATAAAATAGACAAATGAATGAATAAATAATAATAATAAATAAATAAATAGATAAATAATTAACAATAATAAAGTAAATAAATGAAAAAAAACAATGAATAAATAAATAAATAATCATAATAGAATAAGTAAATACATAAATAAATAATAATAAAATAAATAATTGAATAAATAAATAATCATAGTAGAATAAGTAAATAAATAAATAAATAATATAAATAAATAAATGAATAAATAAATAACATTAATTCAATAAATAAATAAATAAATAACAATGATAGAATAAATGAATGAATGAATAAATAATAACAATAAAACAGATAACTAACTAAATAAAAACATAATAAAACCAACTCGATGGAAAAATAGGATAAAATCCAATACCAACTCCCCCCCCCCCCTCCCGCTCTTCCGTCTTCCCCCCCTCGGAGAAACACAGCGAATCTCGGCCTCTCTGACGTCTCCATTTGTCAAAAGCGGCTGGCAAAAAATAAATAAATAAATAAACACAAAAATAATTTAATGGAAATCTTAAAAATAAATTAATATAAATGCGAATAAAATAAAATAATAAATCTTAAAATTAATGCGTGCATGGCTGCGGTCAAGAGAGAGGGAAAATGGCCACTTAAAAGCGCATAATTTCATGATTTTCATTGAAAACATCATGCACAGCCGTATGCAAATTTGCAAATGCATATATGGATATAACGAAAGAGGATGGAGAAAAAGGAAATGTATGTATGTATTTAAATATATATACATATATAGAGATATATATCGATAGAAAGAGAGAAAGAGAGATAAATAGATAGATAACAAATATGTACGTATATGAATATGTATTTGCATATCTATCTATCTATCTATATAGTATATCATGTGTGTGTGTGTGTGTGTGTGTGTGTGTGTGTGTGTGTGTGTGTGTGTGTGTGTGTGTGTGTGTGTGTGTGTGTGTGTATTCACACACACACACACACACACACACACACACACACACACACACACACACACACACACACACACACACACACACACACACATATATATATATATATATATATATATATATATATATATATATATATATATATATATATTTCTATAAAATGGAACACAAAAAAACACAGAAAGACATATAACCAGAGAAACTGAGAGAAAAAGAAAGTGTAGAGTCTACAAGATCAAAAAATTCAAACCAAGATACAAATCACAAACACACACACGCAAACAAACAAACAAACCAAGACATTATTTAAACACAGCAAAAACAAAAGAGCGAGAGAGAGAGAAAAGGAGAAAATCCGCCACCTACACATCGGGGTCAGGCTATCACAACAACAAAGCGACGCTATCAGGTGTTCGTCGAGATAAGTAGCAAGTCTTGGAAGGAAGAGGAGGAGGAGGAGGAGGAGGAGGAGGGAGGAGGAGGAGGAGGAGGAGGAGGAGGAGGAGGAGGAGGAGGAGGAGGAGGGAAAGGAGGATGAAGAGGAGGGGGAAGGGAAAGCTGGAGAGGAGGGGGAAGGGAAGGTTGGAGAGGAGGGGGAAGGGAAGGTTGGAGAGGTGGGGAAGGGAAGGTTGGAGAGATAGGGAGGGGATGGTTGAAGAGGAGGAGGAAAAGGAGGGTAAAGAGGAGAGGGAAAGGAAAGGTGAAGAGGAGGGGGAAGAGGAGGAGGATAAGAGGAGAGGGAAAGGAAAGTCGGAGAGGAGGGCGAGGAGGAAGACACAGAGGAGGAAGAAAAGGAGGATAAAGAGGAGAGGGAAAGGGAAGTCGAAGAGGAGGAGGAGGGAGAAAAATGAAGATAAAGAGGAGAGGGAAAGTTGAAGAGGAAGAGGAGGTGGAAAAGGAGGATAAAATGGAGAGGGAAAGGAAAGTCGAAGAGGAGGGGGAGGAGATGGTTGAAGAAGAGGGAGAAGGAAAGGTGGAAGAGGAGGGGAAGGGGGAGGGTAAAGGGGAACAAGAAGATAAAGAGAATGTTGAAAAGGAGGAGGAAGGGAAGGCTAAGGAGTAATAAGGAAGCTGAGGTTGGTTGACGAGCAAGAAAGGAAGGCTAAGGAGGAAGAGAGGAAGAAAAGGAGGGGCGAAACGGAGATAAAGATAAGGAAGGAGAGAAGGAGTACACTTAGGCATGGACAATTCAACGAGGATACTTTGGTACAAGAATTCGGAAACGACACCCTCGTACAACAGCTGAGCGAGGAACTCATGGTACAATTCGTTGATAATATTTTCGTAAAGGAGGCGGGCGAGGCAATTTTGAAACGACAACGAGGCGAGGTCACTTTGGTACGACTCTTCGCCAAGGACTGTTTCGTGCGAAAATTCGACGAAGAAATTTTGGCACGACAGTTCGGCGAGGTCATTTTAGTATTATTCGACAAGGACTTTTTTATACGAAAATTCGGCGAAGGCATTTTGGTCGGGCGAGGCGCATTTTGGTATGACAGTTTGGCGGAAATTTTGGCACAATTCGACGAGGACTTTTTGGAACGATAGATCTGCGATGCCATTTCGGTACGACAATTCGGGAAGGACAGTTCCATAAGACAGATCGGCGACGACTTTTTCGGACATAAAAAAAAAATGATGAAGACGCTTTGGTTAGAGAATTAAAAAAAAAACTATCTCAACAATACCGATTCCCCTCGTTTACATTTGATCTGTTCCGTTTTATTCCAAATTTCTATTCGTTTTTTTCTCCTTTCTGATGTCCAGATTAGGAGACAAATGATTTGAAAGACTATTGCATTTCTTTTTTTATACTCATGTTTTGTATTTCAGTCGTTCGGATGCAATATATCATCAGGGATTAAGCGCCGGGAAATCGGTGCTTGCAATCGACAGTAAAATATCATTCTCATTTGTCTTTGAAAAAAATGTGAGGAAAAGCTTGACAAAATGCACACTTGCAAACACACACGAGAGAGAGAGAGAGAGAGAGAGAGAGAGAGAGAGAGAGAGAGAGAGAGAGAGAGAGAGAGAGAGAGAGAGAGAGAGAGAGAGAGAGAGAAGAGAGAGAGAGAGAGAGAGAGAGAGAGAGAGAGAGAAGAGAGAGAGAGAGAGAGAGAGGAGAGAGAGAGAGAGAGAGGAGAGAGAGAGAGAGAGAGAGAGAGAGAGAGAAGAGAGAGAGAGAGAGAGAGAGAGAGAGAGAGAGAGAGAGAGAGAGAGAGAGAGAGAGAGAGAGAGAGAGAGAGAGAGAGAAGAGAGAGAGAGAGAGAGAGAAGAGAGAGAGAGAGAGAGAGAGAGAGAGAGAGAGAGAGAGAGAGAGAGAGAGAGAGAGAGAGAGAGAGAGAGAGAGAGAGAGAGAGAGAGAGAGAGAGAGAGAGAGAGAGAGAGAGAGAGAGAGAAAGAATCCCTACTTAGCTAATCAGCGAATATGAATCTTATTTCACTCCAAAAAAAGTTAAAAATGCCATTCTGTATTCTTCCTTTGTCTCTCATTTTCCTTTAAAAACTAACAAACACATCACAACAACAACAGCAACCACAAAAACAGCAATGGATCTCCCACACGAGAGTTGTAGAATGCTAACGACTGTCTCGCTTGTTGTAACAGTGTAAGTGAAACGCCTCGAGTTTTTATTTCTTTATTTCTTTGTCTTCCAATTCTCCTCGCTCTTTCTCTCTCTCCTTCTCCATTGCCTTCTTTTCGCCCTGCCTTTGGTTCTCTCTCTCTTTCTCTCTGAATTTCCCTTCTATCTCCCTTTCTCTTCCTCTCCCTCTCTCCCTCTACTTTCCTACCTTTCTCTCTCTCTGTCTCTTCCTATTCCTCTCCCTCCCTTCTCCCTCTTTCCCTCTACTTCCTACCTTCCTCTCTCTCTCTCTCTCTCTCCCTTCTTCCCTAACCCTCTCACCCTCCTCCCTCCCCCCTCTTCCTCTCTCCCTTCCCCTCTCCCCTCTCTCTCTCCCCCTTTCTCACCCTCTCCTTCTCTCCCTCCCTTCTTCCGTTCTCCAACCAAAACACATCCCAGTCTCCACATTTCACAACGAACAAAACATAAAAATCCGACAAAAAACTCCAAAAGCCTGAGCAAACAAACAACAACAACACACAGTACCCAGCCTCTCAACTATCGGCATCTCATCTCCATCGGACGGATCATCGGCACCGCCACTTCGGATAAGAGGGCGAGGGCGTAATCGGGATCGGACATGTCTATTACCTTATATAACTTTACCCGAGTCCCTCTACCGGGCGGGTTCGTCATTTTTTTTTTGTGTGTCCATGTGTTGTGGGGTGTGTGGGTTGTGTATGTTGTATGTGTGTGTGTGTGTGTGTGGTGTGTGTGTGTGTGTGTGTGTGTTGTGTGTGTGTGTGTGTGTGTGTGTGTGTGTTGTGTGTGTGTGTGTGTGTGTGTGTTGTGTGTGTGTGTGTGTGTGTGTGTTGTGTGTAATGGTGTTGTGTGGTGTGTGTGTGTGTGTTGTGTGTGTGTGTGATGTGTGTGTGTGTGTGTTGTGTGTTGTGTGGTGTGTGTGTGTGTGTGTGTGTTGTGTGTGTGTGTGTGTGTGTGTTGTGTGTGGTGTGTGTTGTATGTGTGTGTGTGTATGTGTGTGTGTGTGTAGTGTGTGTGTGTTATGTTGTGGGTGTGTGTGTGTGTGTGTGTGTTGTGTGTTGGTGTGTGTGTGGTGTGTGTGTGTGTGTGTGTTGTGTGTGTCGTGTGTGGTGTGTGTGTGTGGGGTGAGTGTGAGTGTATGAGGTGCATTGTAAGAGAGATAAATAGTGCAATGTCAGATGAGAACGTACGTGGGAGAGGTGTGAAGTGAGTGCACGTGGTGTGGACTTGTGATTGTATGTGATGGTGGTTAATATAACCGGCTTACTGGAATAATTTAAAGTTCGATATTCATGTTATACGGCCAGTGCAACACAACAGTAATACGACCAGGTGTGTTAAGTAGGATATGGTTAGTGTTGCAATGCAATGTCAGTTTGGTAGTAGTGTTGTTGTAAGGTAAAACGTATGTCGCCAGCACCATTAGTGCGTGAGGCTATGTGTGCCCCAAGAGTGCGCAGTGATGATGTTCGTATAACTCGTCATCAGGAATGTAGAATGCGATGATGATGATAGTTAGTATATGACATTTCGAGGCGGTAGTGGCTAGTTGGTATCCATGGGGAAAGTCGTATAATGATCGATAATTGAGTCCTCTTTGTGTTCTTTGAATATATAAAGATTGGAGCTAGGAGAATGCAATATAGGCCTACCTTTCGAAAAAAATATCAAGGGAAAGAAATAACCATACACACACCACACACACACACAAACACACACACACACACACACACACACACAACACACACACCACACACACACACTACGATCGACACATAACTTACTAGCTACAACAACAAACACGACATATCACAATTTCACTCTGTTCTTTAAATCGAGTAGTATTGAGATACTTACCAGTTATAAGCTTGCTTTATCCGGTAGCCATATATATAACTAAATTATATTACTACTAATATTTTTTTCACTACAATAGTTTTCACGTCTTTAATATGATATATTGAAAGTAAAAATAACCTAAATATATAAAATACATATACTAGTATCTACTTACTAGATATTTAATTTAATTCAAATTTAGTTTAATTTATCTTTTAATAATAACATAAATAATAGTATATATGAGAATCACCAGTTACTATCTATCAGAGATTAACAGGCTATATCTCTCCGCTTATGTAATACATTGAGATCAGAGTAGAT
>NW_020869847.1:429340-439340 GCF_003789085.1 Penaeus vannamei | reverse complement strand
CAATGTCTCCTTGCAATGCGGGGGCAATATCAGTCAACATCCACATGCAACGCGGAGTCGCTCTGCTGATCCAGGTGAACATTGCAGTCAATATTCAAAGCGATTGCGTGCAATTTTTTTGCAAAGAATTTTTTTTTTTTTTTTTTTTTTTTTTTTTTTTTTGCGTCTGGCGATTGCTCGTTTTGTTTACTTATCTCTTTGATGTTTATTCTTATAAGCGGTAATGATGGCATAATAATTATAATTTTATCATTATCTTTTTTACGTCCTTATCATTATCATTATCATCATTATTATTATTACCCATATCATCCTTATCATCATCATTGTCATCATTATCATTACTACCATTAAAAGTAATGATAATATTGATAATCTGATTAACATTATCGCTACCAGTATCAGCATTATTATGTAGATAACACCTGCTGGTTTATAAGCGATAATACCCATCATAAATATGCAGCTTAACCACCTGTAAGGCTCCGCAGCATATAATATACATTTCGGTTCCTTAAATGAGAGAATAATACACATACACATTATGCTCCGCAGCATATAATATACATTTCGGTTCCTTAAATGAGAGAATAATACACATTTTCGGTTCCTTAAATAAGAGAAAACTGTTTTCATAATCGTGTTTAGTGTATGTTACTCTTAAGATCCTATCAAAATTTATTACCAAATAATATCATCAAATTTGGTATAAACAGGATTCGAAGGATAAGTAAAACCTTGAACATATTTAAATGTTCGTAAAAGTGATAAATTCTTATACGGACTTTGGGATAATTTGGAAAAATTAAAAGAAAACAGAGAAAGAAAAAAGATTATGATATCGAAAATTATTGAAAAAAGCACGAGAAAGAAAAGAAAAAAAATGTGTCTAAATATCTCATCTATGGCCAACGTTTTTTTATTATTATTTTTATTTTTATTTATATATATATTCAAAATGGAACTACAATAACCCTAGGAGAAAAAAAACAACTTCAAAATGCAAATACAAAATAAAAGAATATATTTACTCTATGACTAAAAAACAACAAAATAGATAAACACACAAATATACTTAAAAATTAATTTACTTAAATATTTACATATCAACCGATCTCTCTCGAAAGAAAGAGAGAAAGAATAAGAAAATCAGGCAGACCGGATACCGGTACACGGATCTCCTCCTCCTCCTCCTCCTCTTCTTCTCCTTCTTCTTATTATTACTATCACCATTATTATTATTACTATCATCAGTATTATCATCAGCTATACCTTCTTTCTTTTTTTTTTCTTTTCTCTTCTTCTTTTCTTCTCTCCTTCTTCTCCCTTCCTCTTCCTTCTTCTTCTTTTCCCTCTTCCTTCCCTTTTCCCGTTCTCTTCTCCCTCTCTTCTCTTTTCTTTCTCCCCCCCTTCTCCCTCCCTTCTTCTTCTCCTTCCCCTTCCTATTCTTCCCTCCCTCCTCCTCCTCCCCCCACCCCACCCCTGCACCCCCTCCCCCGCCCCCTCGGCCCAACCCAACCCAGGCTCGGCTCTCTCCGCGTCCAGTTTTTTCCCCTCAAGAACTTCTTTATGAATAAAATATCTCCACGTGGCTCGACCAGGCCGTCAAGTCAACTCAAACCTAGTTTAACCTAGTCTTCGTTTCCTCCCCTTCCCCCTTTTTTGTCCTCCCTTCCCTCCCCCTTCTCTCCCCCCTCCTTTGTCCTCCTCTCCCCCTTCTTCCCCCCTTTTGTCCTCCCTCCCCTTCTTCCCCCCCCCTTTTGTCCTCCTTCCTCCCCCCTTCTCTCTTCTTCTCTTTCCTCTTTCTCTTCTCCTTTCTCTCTTCTTCTCTTTCCTCTTCTCCTTCTCCGTTCCTCCTGTCCTCTTCCCTCTCTCCTCTCTCCTTCCCAAACTTTCTTCTCTACTTTTCCTATTTCCTTCTCATTCCCCAACCCTCCTATTTTTCCCCTCATCTCTTTTTCTACCACTTCCTCCCCTCTACCATCCCCCATCTACCAATTCCCCTCCCCCTTCTCCCCCTTCCCTCATCTTATTACAGTCCCCCTCTTCTTACTCCTACCTCCTTATTCCCTCCTACTCCTCCCCTTCCCCAACTCATTATAATTCTCCTTCCCCAACCCCTCCTTCCCCACTCCATTCCCTCCTCTCCTACCCTAACCCCTTCCCCTTTCCCCACTCCATTCCCTCCTACCCTAACCTTCCCTCCTTCCCCACTCCATTCCCTCCTCTCCTCTTCCCCCACTCCCCCTCCCGATGGGTTAAGAGTCACACACAAGGTTTGGCCCAAAGAAGAGGAAGCGAGAGACGGCCCAAGAAAACGGTCTGTTCTGGTTGTGTTAGAATCCGTAATTGGGGACCGGGAGGGGGAGGGGGGTGAGGGGCGAACGGGGGAGGGGGGAAGTATTAATGAGGATAAACTAGAACAACGCCATGAAAGGAAGAGATGAACTGGCGACAGCGATAGTGACAGCGATGATGGTAATGAAGACGAAAACAACAACAAAACAAAACAGATAGCTCGGCAGCGATAACAAAAGGAAAAGAATAAAAATCCCCTAAAAAATCCCTAAAAAAAATTATTACACACAAATAACCAATTTTAATAACTCTGACACATTTTCCGTCCAAGAAAAGGAATTAAGAAAATGATCCAACACACAAACATCATCAACCGGTATATACATCATAAATAAAGTACCCAATAAATACATTACCTCTCGCCATATACATCCACCTCCTTCGCTTAATCGACTTTCTCCCTCTTCCAGAATAGATTACTTTTACCGCATGCCCAGATCTTGTTTTTGATGTGATTAATGAGATGGAGATAAGGCTTTTGTTAACAAGATGAATTAGTCAAATAAGGTGAGCACTATAAAGCGGCCCCTCGCGTATGTGCACTTCATGTGTGGCCAAGTTAAGCCGGGCTGGCTAATGTGTCTTTGCGTCCTGTGGGCTTTCTGTGGGCGTGTTTTTGCTGGTGGTATTGGCGGCGAAGTTTTGTTTTAATTTAGATCTGTTGGTCTGCTTGTCGTTCGGTTTGTTGGCATTGTCTTTCTGGATTTTTTTAAGGCGAATCTGTCTCTCTGTTAATGCCTGTCTGCCCTGCCTGCCCGCCCTGCTTGCCTGCCTGCTTATCTGCCTGCTTGCCTACTTGCCTGCCTGGTTATCCGTCTGCTTGCCTACTTGCCTGTCCGCCTGCCAGCTTATCTGCCTGTTCCTGCTTGCCGTCTGCTTATCTGCCTGCTTATCTACCAGCCCGTCTGTCTGCCTGATTGCCTGTCTGCCTACCTGTCTGTATGTCTGACTGTCTCTTCCTTCCTCCCTCCCTCCTTCACTCCCACACTCACTCAACCCCTCACTCATCCACCCATCTGTCCACCCCCTTCTCTCCCTCTCTCTCTCTACTCCCACGCACCGCCCCCCTCCCTCTACCCCCCCCCCCCCAGCACCCACCCGACGGCAGACCGAGCCGGCAAAAAGCAGTCCAACAATAGTAAAACATAAGAGAAACGCACAAGAACAAAAACAATAACACGGCCGTAAAAGTCGTCTAAACCACAATATTATCCTGTGATGTTCATTATTCACCCCTCCTCCCCCCCTTCCCCTTCCCCCTTCCCATTCCTGTTGCGTTTTCTCGCTTCTGTTCTCTCCTTGTTTCCAATTTCTTATATTGTCCTTTTTACCCCATCCGTCTCATCTCTAGTGTTTTTTTTTTTATCCTTTTCTGTCTTTTTCTCCTCGTTCTCCCTTTTTCCTTCCCTTTCTCTCCTTATCCCAATTCTCTCTTCCTCTTCTTCTTCTCCTGCTCCTCCTCCATTCCCATATTTATTTCTCTTCTCTGTTTTTCCCAGTTCTCCTCCATCCATTCTTTCTCCTCTCCTCAACTTCCCCCTTTTTCTCTTTCTGCGTCACCTTTCTCCTCCCCCTTTCTTCTCCTCCTCCTCCTTTTCTCTCTTCTTCCTTTCTCTCTTCCCTCTCGTCCTCTATACTTCCCCTTTCCTTCCCTCTATCTCCTATCCCCTTCGACTTGTCTCTCTCCCCTTTTCCTCCATCTCCTCTCCTCCATCCTCCCTGCTTTCTCTTCCTCGCCCCCCTCCTCCCTCCTTTCTTTCCTCCACCTCCTCTCCCTCTCCTCTTCCTTTCTTTCCTACACCTCCTCTCCTCTCCTTCCTCTCCTCCTCTCCGCCTCCTCCCTCTTTTCTCCTCCACTCCTCCTTCTTTCCCTCCACCTCCTCTCCTTCCTTCCCCCTCTCTCCTCCCCCCTTCCTCCCCACACCCCCACTCCAAAGGTATAAGCGGGATCGCAAAATAAATGAAGAGGTGCTTAGCGTCAGTGCATTACAAAAACTATTGGCGGCTCTCACAGGGGATGTGGCTAATTATGCACAGCTGAGCACGACTATGCACGCTCGCCGTTATTTAGAGAGGGGGCTCAGGTGCACTCGGGGCCGGAGCTCTTTATTTATTTGGTTGTTTGTGAAGCTTACCGTGCGGTTGTGCTTGTGCTTGCGAGTGTTTTTGGGTTCTGTTTGCGCTTGTGTTTAAGAGTGGTGCGTGTTTGTATTTATAGGTATGTTTGTTTGCGTTGGTGTTTGCGAGTGTGTGTGAGTTTGTATTTATGTACGTTTGTTTGATTGTGTCTCTCTCTCCCATTCCTTCTCTCATTCCCCTTTCGCTCTTTTCCAATCATCGTTTCCTTCCTCCCTCCCTTTCCCTCCCCCCTCCCCCCCTCACGAATTCCAAAGGGAGCTGTCCCGCACATCGACTGGCGGCGGCCTCGAGGGACAGGAAAGAGCCACTCACCTCAAACGCGTCTCGTGTGCACACAGCCAACGTACCTGGGGGAGACACAGGATTATTATTATTATTATTTATTATTATTATAGGATTATTATTATTATTATTATTATTATTATTATTATTATTATTATTATTATTATTATTATTTATTATTATTTATTTATTATTATTATTATTATTATTATTATTATTATTATTATTATTACAGGATTATTATTATTATTATTATTATTATTATTATTATTAATTATTATTATTATTATTATTATTATTATTATTATTATTATTATTATTATTATTATTATTATTATCATTATCATTATACATCATCATTGTTGTTAGTAATATTATCATATCAATTATAATTATTATCATAGTGCTTATCAATACCATAATCATCATTTTTGTTGTTATTATCATCAAAATCATGAGCATTATTCATATTATAAGTTTATCATAATTATCACAATCCTCAACATCCTTTGTTGCTATCACAATCACCATTATCAACATGTTAGCTTTATTATCATAATTACCAATATTATCATCATTATCATCCTCTGCCTTCAACTCCTACATTTTTAATCTCTCCTACCTTCGTCACCAGTTTCTTTTATATCTGCTTTCCTCCCCACACCTCACCCCTCCCTCCCTTCCTGCCTCTCCCCCTCCTTCCCTCCTTCCTACCTCCTACCTCCCCCTCCTTCCCTCCTTCCTTCCTTCCTCCCCTCCTCCCTCCCTCCCTCCCTCCTCCCTCCCCCTCCCTCCCTCCCTCTCCTCCCTCCCTCCTTCCTCCCTCTCTCCCCCCAATGACCCCCTACCCCGACCCCCTACCCCGACCCCCTACCCCAACCCCCCACAGGGCACGCGGTCGGGGCACAAGAGAGACTCCGGGGTGAGTGGTGACGCAAGACATCCCGACCCGGTGCTAATGGTCACGGGCAATCAGCTGATAGTCGGGAATAATGGGTTGGGGCCAGGGGGAGGGGGGGAGAGGAGAAAGAGAGAGGGAGGTGGAGAGGAGAAAGAGGGAGGGGAGAGAGAGAAGAAAGAGGGTGGATAAAGGGGAGAGGAGGGAGAGGAGGAAAGGGAGGGGAAGAGGGAGGTGGAGAGGAGAGAGAGGGAGGGACTTGGACAGAAGGGAGGTGGATAAGGGGAGGGAGGAGGGAGATGGAAAGGAGGAAGAGGGAGGGGAAGAGGAAGGTTGAAAGGGAGAAGAGGGAAGGGAGATGGAGAGGAGGAAGTAGATAGGACGAAAGGAAGATGAGAAAAAAAAATTGTGGGATAGAAGAGAGGGTGTGGAGAGAAGAGATAGAAAAAAAAAATAAAAAGAGAAAGCAGAGTCACAGAACGAATTCGAAATAGAAAAAATAATAACAATAATGTCAAAAATCCCAATACTGGCCCGCCAAAGGAGACAAAGACATCCGAATGAAAAGAAAAAATGACAGAGAATGACACATGGCATGACACTTCGGAGGAAACAGCGGCTTTAGATAACAAAGAGAAGAGACATGACAGAGGCGAAAAAGAAAGGGGAACTGATAAAAGTGGAGAGGAAGAATGCGCGTGTGAAGAGAGGTAGAGGACGAGAGGAGAAGTAAAAGAAAGAGTTAAGAGGAAAGAAATGAAAGAACAGAGGAAGAAGAGAAAAAGGGGGAAATAATATAAAGGGGATATATTAAAACAACGAAAAGAAAGAACTGAGGAAGAAGAGAAATGGGGAAAATAACATAAAGAGGACATAAAACAACGAAAAGGGAAAAACAAACGAAAAACAAAGAAGTATAAAAGAAGCCGCTGACCGAGAGGAAATTAAGACGTCCATAGGCAGAAAATTGACGAGTTAAATAGACGCTTCTCTCGTCTCTCTTTCACCTCACCCTTTTTCTTTTATCCGCGTTACCTATTTTCGCCAATTACTCCACCTCGGCGCGACTCGTCCGCCCAAATCTCAGGCTTCCAGACCCGCCCACCATCCGTACTCGAAGTCGTGTCAAGAATCGCGTTCCCCCGTCACCCCTACCTCCCCCTTCCCCTATTTCCCTTCCCCTCCACCCCCCCCCCTACCCATTCCACCCTCTTCCTGGAGACCTCCCTCACCCTCTACCTCCCCCCTTCCCCACCCCTCCCTTTCCCTCACCCATCTGGAGATCTACCCTTCACTGATTACCCTCCCCCCTCCCCCTTCTCCAACCCCCTCCCCCCTCCCCTCCACCAACCTTCCAGAATCACCCATACATCATCCTTTGAGTCGTATATCAAAACCACCCCGCAGGTCGTACATCACAGCGCGCCATCGCAGAAGTACGACTCTCTCGCCCCGGTCGCCCGGTCGTTACGTTGGCGCCGCGGATAGCGATCGCAAGCGACCCTTGGGCGTGGAGGGTCGCATTCGAGGGGGGGGAGGGAGGGAGGGAGGGAGGAGGGAGGGAGGGAGGAGGGAGGGAGGGAGGAGGGAAGGAGGAAGGGAGGAAGGAGGGAGGAAGAAATGAAAGGGAAGGAAAGGAAAGGGGAGAGAGAGAGAGAGAGAGAGAGAGAGAGAGAGAGAGAGAGAGAGAGAGAGAGAGAGAGAGAGAGAGAGAGAGAGAGAGAGAGAGAGAGAGATGCACCCATGCCTTCAGAGTAAAGGGAAAGCGAGTCTATAATAATGAGAAATTTACTCTTCATCTTTTCTGAAGTTTTATTTACCTTTTTTTGAGGTGGAGAGAAAATGTTGGTGAAGATGGATAAGGAACATGAATAGATGTGATCTATGTTAATGAGAAGTTGTGACATATGGCAGACAGAATTACATTAGCAAGAGACAGAGTGAGAGAGAGAGAGAGAGAGAGAGAGAGAGAGAGAGAGAGAGAGAGAGAGAGAGAGAGAGAGAGAGAGAGAGAGAGAGAGAGAGAGAGAGAGAGAGAGAGAGAGTGAAAGAGAGTGAAAGAGAGTGAAAGAGAGAGAGAGAGAGAGAGAGAGAGAGAGAGAGAGAGAGAGAGAGAGAGAGAGAGAGAGAGAGAGAGAGAGAGAGAGAGAGAGAGAGAGAGAGAGAGAGAGAGAGATACAGATGGATAAAGAGAGAAAGAATGATAAACAAATAAAATGAGAACGGACGAATCTTAAACTAATAAACTCAACGGAACAGACTGAAATACAAAATGAGACGGACGAGAAATAAACTAATAAACGTAAATAAATATGTGAATAAGCGAACAAACAAAATCAAAGACTTGTGATAATGTGCTGATAAGATAAAGATGAAGAAAATAAGCAAAATTAGAAATAAACTAAATAAATGGAAAAATCAAAATAATCAAATATAAAGATAAGAAGAGAGAAAAATATAACAAAGAAAAAATAAGAAATAATAAAAATACGTTAATGTAGTAAAAATAAAGCAAAATTAAGATAAAGCAGAAAAGTTACTAAGATACGATGGTAGAGAAAAAGATACTAAGATAGAGACACTAAGATAAACAAAACAAAAAAACAAAAACAAAGACAGGGAAGAAAATAAGACAATTAAGAATACAATATAAACTGAATAAGATAACGAACAAATAAAAATAAAAGAGGAAAAACAAACAAACAAACAAAAGAACACTATCCCAAGAAAGAAAGATACGTAAAAGAGATACGACGACGAAAATAAGATAAGCAAAAAAAAAAAAAAAAAAAAAAAAAAAATCGACGAGAGAAGAAAAGGCCCCGTCAAACCTCCTCAGCCAAGGGTCAGCGGCCACTCAAGACGGGTCAGGAGACAGCCCATACAGCGATGACCTTAAACGCGGATATATGGGCCCGCGAATGGGGATAAATGGGGCCCTCTGTTACAATAGCCTTTGCAAAGGGGTATGGGGGTTAGAGGGGGAAGGGGGGGTGGAGAAGGGGGAGGGGGATGGGGAAGGGAGTTGGAGAGGGGGGGGGGTAAGGGGGAGGGTTTAAAGAAGGGGGGATGCGGGAGGGAAGGGGAGATGGGGAATGGGGTAAGGGTGTGAGAGGGGGAAAGGGGGGGGTTAAGGAAGAGGGATGGGGGATAGGGAGAGGATTCGGGAGTTGGGGGAGGGTAGAGGGGGTTAGGGGAAGGGGGATAAGATGGGGAACAGGGAGGGTAGAGGGATAAGGAGGGGAAGGGTGGTGGGGGNGGAAGGGAGGGAGGGGGAGAGAGTCCGATTGCGCGTGTGAATGCCTGAGTGCGAAAGAGAGAAAGTTACATATGCGTAACGTAATTACAACGCCTTGATATTTTATCCCTTCTTTTGTTTCATTTTTTTTTCCTTTCCTCTAAATTCCCGTCTTCTTACTCTCTCCATCAGCGATAAGAGGGAAATTAAGGATCAAAGTTTTGGGGAGACGATTGGCAAGCCGTAATGATATCCAATTAGGTGGCGGGAGGGGGGTCGTGGTGATAGGGGCGCTCTGCTGGTGATTGTGATGGAGATGGTGGTATGGTGAGGAGAAAAGGGATGGAGTGTGATGCATTTTGCTGGTGAGGGAGGGAGATGGAAATTGAGGGAGAAAAGAGGAATCGAGGTGCCGAGATGGAAGGGGAATATTAACCATTTTACATTAACACAGAGAATTATGATCTGTATTTAAATGCAACATCAGAGCACTCCGTTGTGGTTAATTACGTCTTCATATTTTTTGGCCGCGTGCATCACTGTCTTTAATGTTGGTGTAAAATATGTATACATAATCAAATGTTTATTATACACATTACGTAGGTTTCGGTCAGATGAGCGAAAGTAAGAAACGGAAGCAGAAAGAATAGGCCATGTATTTAAGCATGTATTCATTGTCGTGTAATTGTTTGCACTAATGCCATCGTTAATTCGCCCTTGTTTCATCTTTGCAGGAGTCGTGAAATATGATAGAGGGAGCAGCAGTCCGAACAGTCGTAGCAAATTTTAGGTAAGTATGTTGGCTTCTTTTGTCCTTATCTATGATGTGTATGTGTGTGATATGATAGGTTTCTCTCTTTTTGATTTACTCTTGCATTAACCTGGTGGGGATAAGGAACTGAGGAGAGGGAGGAAAGGAAGAGAGGATGGAGATTAAACAAAGTTAGGCGGAGGAAGAGGAAGAGGAAGAGGAAGAGGAAGAGGAAGAGGAAGAGGAAGAGGAAGAGGAAGAGGAAGAGGAGGAGGAGGAAGAAGAAGAAGAAGAAGAAGAAGAAGAAGAAGAAGAAGAAGAAGAAGAAGAAGAA
>NW_020869847.1:386225-398725 GCF_003789085.1 Penaeus vannamei | reverse complement strand
AGTAATAATAATAATAATAATAGTAATAATAATAATAATAATAATAATATAATAATAATAGATGATAATAATAATAATCATAATAATGATGATGATAATAATAATATCAAAAATAATGATGATGATAATAATAATAATAAATTGATTTTAAGGGACTTTAAATAGATTTTTTTTCTTATTCTTTGTCTTGATTTTTTTTTCTCTTGTTGATCCATTTTTTAAAAGAAAGAATACGAGATAAAAAATAAAATATGTTTCGTTTTTTGTGTTATTTATAAGTTCGTTCGTTTTTTTGATGAAGGGAAGAATGCGAGATAGAAACTGAATGAAACGGTGAAGACAAGACGATACTATTTGAAAATTCATATTATTTTATACAGTTCTTGGAATAGATGAATAGAAAATGATCAGAAAGAGGAGAAGGAAGGGATTTGAAAGCAAGATTTGAAAGATTTAGTTTCATTTCCATTCGATACAATGGATATCCTTTGCTGCGACATACTGTCTGTTTTAGTTGGTTCTAAATCCCCGCCTGTGTGCAAGGAATGGCCGGGGTGACCATCCACTGGCAGCGCGCGGGATCGAACGCAGGTCAGCAAGATTGCAAGACCAACACGTACACCACTGCACTACACAGCAGGGAGGGAAGAAGAGAGGAAGGGAGGGAGGAGAGGGAGGGAGGGAGGGAGAGGAGGAGGGAGGGGAGGGAGGGGAGGAGGAGGAGGGGAGGGAGGGGGAGGAAGGGAGGGAGGGGAGGAGGAAGGGAGGGAGGGGAGGAGGAAGGGAGGGAGGAGGGGACGGGGAGGGAGGGAGGGAAGAAAGGAAGAAAGGACGGGGGGAAGGAAAGAAAGAAGGGAGAAAGGGAACAGAAAAGGGAGAGGGGAAAGAAAGGGAGAGAAGAGGGGAAGGGAGACAGAGAGGGCGAAAGAGATAGATAGATCGATAGATAGAATGAGAGAGAGATGGAAAGAGAGAGAGAGAGAGAGAGAGAGAGAGAGAACAAGAGATAGAGCTACGAAAATTTAAGACAGCCAGAATAAGAAACATACAGAACAGATAGATAGATGAAGAGACAGTGTCGAATTGACGACACACTGATAACTTCCTTTCGTCTTTATCCTTTCCCTCTCATTTATCTTTCTTCGCCCTCTCTTCCCCTCTCCATCTCTCCATCGTGGCTTTGACTTTGACCAACCCGCGACCGACAAAAAAACTTCTTCAATCGAACTTCAAAACACGAATTATTCTCGGTCGGTTTGTGGCGAACGGCCTGTAAATACACAGCGACCGCGGAGCTAAAATTTTTCCTCCCGGTTAGCGAGCGCGGGGTTAAATGATGTTTCCGAAGATAGTCTGCCTTTAGCCCTCCGTTTTCGCTAATTACTGGCAAAGTTGGAGGTGGTTCATCAGATTAATGTGTGTGATTCATCGGTAAGGTTAATTTCGTGATCTGAGAATTTGTATATTTGATAAGCATCTTGTTAGACAAAGAGAGTAAATCAAAGTTATGTTTTATGATCATATCAACAAACTACATTTTACTTCACAAATAAAGACACTGACACTTACAAACTGACACTTGCAAACAATATAGATAAAACAAAAGAATTGTAAGAGTAGGTATGATTATTTCAAAGAATTGATAAACGAATATAGTCAGGAAATCAACAAACCACAACGTTATTAACTAGTCTTAGACACAAACAAACAAACAAAGGGTTTAACTGAACGCTATTAACTAGTCTCAGATACAAACAAACAAAGGGTTTAACTGAACGACCCCCTTTAAATCGCGCCTTTGAACTTCATTCCATTTTTTCTATTTTTAAGCATCTATTTATTCATTTATATTTCTCCAAGAATAATACCTCCCCCCCCGCGGACGACAGCCGAGATTCAGCTGTTTTCTGTTTACGTAAAATGCCATAAATCCCACGTCAAGAAGAGAGAGAGAGAGAGAGAGAGAGAGAGAGAGAGAGAGAGAGAGTGACGAGAGAGAGAGAGAGAGAGAGAGAGAGAGAAGAGAGAGAGAGAAGAGAGAGAGAGAGAGAGAGAGAGAGAGAGAGAGAGAGGAGAGAGAGAGAGAGAGAGAGAGAGAGAGCAGAGAGAGAGAGAGAGAGAGAGAGAGAGAGAGAGAGAGAGAGAGAGAGAGAGAGAGAGAAAGAGAGAGAGAGAGAGAGAGAGAGAGAGAAGAGAGAGAGAGAGAGAGAGAGAGAGAGAGAGAGAGAGAGAGAGAGAGAGAGAGAGAGAGAGAGAGAGAGAGAGAGAGAGAGAGAGAGAGAGAGAGAGAGAGTATTTATGGCTCGCAACTTGCAACTTTTGGAAAATTGCGCAGAGAGAATATCCGTTGCTATTTTGAGTGGTGAAACATGCATTACAGAAGTACACGAAAACTTTCCGATGGAATTTGCAATGAAAGGATAAACAGCAGGATAATGAATTTGCACCGATGATGGAAACGGCAAAAGCAGAAAAAACAAGAACAACGACAACAAATAAAATAAAGGTAGAAAATATGAATAAACGTATGTATGTATCTATCTGTCTGTCTGTTTGTCAGTCTATCTGTCTATCTATCTTTTTGCAGTCTGTCTGTCTATCTATCTATCTGCTGTCTGTCTATTTGTCTATCTATCTACCTATCTGCTGTCTATCTATCTATCTGCTGTCTAACTATCTGTCTATTTATCTATCTATCTATCCATCCATCTATCAACCTTCCTTTCTCTCTCTCCTTCTGACCGAAATGAAATGATTTATTTCGTTCCGTCAATACCGATTGAGTTAACTTAATGGATTGATCGACAAAAACCTGGCATAAATTTTCGTTCTTGCGCTATGCACGAAAACCAACGACTATCTTTAGGTTTTTCTTTTTTTCCTGAATGAATGAAGGAATGAAGGAATGAAGGAATGAATGTCCAGATTACGTTGTTCTTTTTTAAGTAGTTGATTACCATTATTGTTATTAGTAACTGTGAAGTAGGATCAGTCTATCTTCCTATGCATCTATTTATCTATCTATCTATCTATCTATTCATCGGTCAACCTCCCTTCCTCTCTTTTTCTTGTCTTTCTCCTACACTCTTTTGTCGGATAGATAAATAGATAGATGGGTAGGTAGCTGGCGTATTTTGTTTTTTTCTACCAAAGTATCGACAGGGTAGTGTGTTTTACCATTCTTTCGATAGATAAGTAAGTAGATAGGTAGGTAGGTCGGTAGGTGAGTAGATTTATGGGTAGATAGATATATAAATGAATAGATCGATGAACTGATAGATAGATAAACAGATAGATATATAAATAGCTACAGATAGACTATGAGTACTTGATAGTTGATAGTACTTGAAGTTGATACAGCTGGTTGAGATATCGAAATAGGTATAGATAGATAGATAAATAGATATGGATAAATACAGGTAGAGAAAGAAATTGGAGAAAAAAAGACGTAGACATTTAGGTTCTGCTTTTGTGAACCACTCTGTATTTCTCTCTTTTTCTCCACCTTTCTTTCTTCCTACTTACCTCCTCCTCCCTCACTTCCTCTCCCTCGCTCCCCCCTAACACCCTCCCCTCAGCCTCTGTCTTTCTCTCTCTCTCTTTCTCCTTCTCCCCCTTCCTCTCTAATTCTCTCTCCCTCCCTCCACCACAGCCTGCTTCCCTCTCTCCCTCCCTCCCTCTCCCCTTCCGCCTTCCCTCCCTCTCTCGCTCTCCCTCCCCTTTTCCTCCCTCTCCGATTCTCCCTCCCTCCTTCCTCCCACCCCTCTCTAATACTCTCTCCCTCCTCTCCCCCACAGCCTCTCTCCCAATCTCTCTCTCTCCCTCCCCCCTCCCCCACAACCTCCCTCCCTCCCAATCTCTCTCTCTCTTCCTCCCCTCCCCACTCCCCTCCCAATCTCTCTCTCTCTCTCTTCTTTCCTTTCTCTCTCCCCCTCCCTCTCAATCTCTCTATCTCTCTCTTTCCCTCCCCCTCCCTCCACAGACTCCCTCCCTCCCTCCCAATCTCTCTCTCTCTCTCCCTCCCAAATCTCTTTCTCTCTCTTCCCCCCCTACAATATAAATTAAGCTGCTTACGTAACAAAACCTACTAATGATATCAGCCGTGCAAGTGATTTTTTGGTCGAGAAATTGAACTGTCTCAGAATTAGAAAGTAATAGAGAACGTACACAGAATCTCATATATTTTCATTTATCTGTTTGATAATTGAGTTATATCATGAGAAAGGGTTCAAGATGAAGGGGTATGTTCGTTGAGTCATTCGTGTAGGCAAAGGCGTTATTAATCATGCAAGTTTGTAATGATACATTAAGCAGGTTTCGAAAGCGAGTATGTATGGACACACACACTCACATCCTCCCACACGCACATGCACACACAAACACGCAAAACACACAAACAAAGAAAACACACACACAAACAATAACACACGGAATGCTGATTTACACAACATATACTAAAATATCATCTATGTATGTATTATCTATTTGTCTATATCTATATTTATCAGTCGATATCAACATCTATCTATTCATCTGTCTGTTTATCAACCTATCTTTTTATCTAAATCTATCTATCAAATTATCCTTTTATATCTCTCTCTTTAACTATGCCCTTTTAACTATCTATCTATTCTTAATATATCTATTTATCCATCTATTTATCTATCTACATCTATCTATCCATCTATATCTATCCATATATACCAATCTATCTATATCTATTTAGATCTATCTGTCTATCTATCCATCAATACATTTGCTTTTCATGCTATTTCTTAACCCACATCTCACTCTCCTGCTCCAATCTGAACCATGTTTGAAATATTTTCTTTGTTTTTCTTGTGGCTGCTTCACCCACGCTCTAAAAAAAGGTTTTTCATTTATTCAGACTTTCGATGATCCTGTCGATAAGAAGCCCACGCAGAGAGAGACAGAGTGAGAAGAGGGAATGTGTACTTATTTGGTCTGTTTATGTCGTGTGGGGATGTGTGCAGTATATCTTCCTGTGTATCTATTTATTTATCTATCTATCTATCCATCTATCCACCTCCTCCCTTCCTCCTTCTTTGTCTCTTCCTACACTTTCATATGTTGTATGTAATAGTGAGTGTTTATATCATATATATGTATGTATGTATAACTAGATTACTACTACTAATGATAATGCTGATAGAAACCAAGAATAAAAAGATAGCAAAAGTGATATCTGTCATGGCAAGGAAAGTATTATCAATGGAATAATTAGATAAAACGAAAGAAAATAATTACCTGAAATCTACCGCCCTCTCGTCTTTATATTAACCTGGGATTCGTTCTCTCTCTCTCTCTCCTCCTCTCTCTCTCTCTCTCTCTCTCTCTCTTCTCTCTTCTTCTATTCTTCATAAGACCCGCCTCGTACTCTCAATCACTCTTCGTCTTTCTTTCATCAACCTTGGACTCGTACCCCCCCCCCCCCCCTCTCCAACACACACACACACACGTACACACCGCTGCTTGCGTGCCCTCTCAAACAGCTATTGCCAAAATCCGGCGTGTCAAATTTGAAAATCAATATTGAATAATATTTTTAGATTTATTGATTAACCCAAACCAGGAATTTAGCCTTAAAGTGAAAAAAAATCTTTTGAGAATCAAGATATGATGGACTAAGGCACCTGAATGCGTCAAAACACACACACAGGGAAGTAATTTAAGGATACATACACAGATGACAGTCTATATGTATACCTATGTTATAATTTTGAAAATCAAGTGTTTCGCGCTCTCATTTTCCCCAATTATTCCCTATACTGCACAGTTTACTCTCAGTTTATATAAAGATCACTCATAAGTATCTGGTCATATCAATCCTTCTATCAATCTATTCATATCAAATCCTTCTATCAATCTATGCCATATCAATCCTTCTATCAATCCATACCAATCCTATCAATCTATTCATATCAATCCTTCTATCAATCTATGTCATATCAATCCTTCTATCAATCTATGTCATATCAATTCTATTCTATCAATCTGTCATATTCAATCCTTCTATCAATCTGTCATATCAATCCTTATCAATCTATTCATATCATTATCAACCTATGTCATATCCTATCAAATCTATGTCATATCTATCAACCTATGTCATAGCAGTCCTTCAATCTATGTCATATCAATCCTACCAATCTGTCATATCAGTCCTATCAATCTGTTCATATCAATCCTACCAATCGTGTCATATCAGTCCTATCAATCTATGTCATATCAATCCTTCTGTGTCATATCAGTCCTATCAATCTTCATATCAATCCTACCAATCTCATATCAATCCTATCAATCTATGTCATATCAATCCTTACCAATCTATGTCATATCAATCCTATCAATCTATGTCATATCAATCCTTCTATCAATCACAAACACGCATTGTGACTAATATTGTGAAGTTATGGGGAAGCATTTGTCTCAAAGTAAAATAATTAACCGATTCGTTTCAACTATATATATATTTTTAATTAAAATCATACTCAGAAGCAGAATTACAGAACATCTACGTATGTCAAGATTTGAGGAGTCGCCTGGCACCCATTTCCCATTTTGAACGCAATTTTCTTCACCTAATTTGGCTATAACGGAATATACAGATACTTCTTACCCATGTACAAACAACATTCGTTTTAGCAATTGATTGATAAACACCGTTGCAAGAGATAAATACACACGTCTAAGAGTGACATTCTACTCACAGCTTCGAACGACCACCATACCCAAAGCGAATGTCAATATCTCTATCAAATTACGTGTTCTTTAAGAGGAAAACATCACACGGTCTACCTTCCGCTTCGTCCCCGTTTGTTTACTTTTAGGAGCGCGGTTGCCAAGTAGTCAAAAAGGGGAATATATATATAAGTCGGTGCCGGTTCGGAGGGCTGGCAGTTGATGTAAAGTAGAAGGTACTCATGTATCTCCTTTAGTTAAGTTTGTGGGTCCGTCTGTAGTTTAATTTTACTGGTTGGATAATTTCTGAATTCTCTTATTAAATTATTCGTTTTTTTATATAAAAAAGAGTACCACATAAGGTCGATTTAAAGAAATGATAATGATGATAGTAAGAATGATCAAATTCATAATGATTATCATAATAATAAAAATAATAATAATTTTAATAGCATTAGAAATAGTAATAATAATAATGATAGTGCTAGTAGTAATACTAATGATAATAGTAATAATAATAATAATGATAATGATAATAAAAACTGAAATAATAATAATGATTATGATAATGAGAATAATGATGAAATGATGATGATAGTGATAATGATGATAATTATGATAAGATGATAATGATAATGATAATAACTTGATATCAATATTAATAAAAGTCATTAAGATAATAATTATGATAATTCTAATAATGTTAATAATGCCGATTGAGAACTCCAAGAATGATAATGATTATAACGATAATAATAGTAATGATAATGATAATAATAATATTGATGATAAAAATGATAAAAACGACGATAACAAAGTGAGCAAACAAACAAACAAGTAAATCAATACCTAAATCTGAAAATACATTTAATATCCCCAATATTAATCCCTCTTTTGGATAGATTTAATAAAATTCAATCAGATCTCTTGGAATCAATCTCATCTACACCTTAGCTGTCAACCAAGGAAACCAATATCTTGTAATATACTTTTGGTTGTTATTGGCTCTCTGATAACATTTTTGGTTTTTGTTGACTAAGTCTGCTTTTTAATTAAGTTTACATATATTTTTTCCTTTTCATTTTTTTCTCCTATTGTAGATTATTGAGTTTATGTTTGTTTTTCTCTCGCGAATAATTGTAAAGTATATTCGTAGCTGGGTATTTGTATGACTAAGTCTGCTGTTTAATTAAGTCTATACATATTTTATTTTTTCTCCTATTGTAGATTATTGAGTTTATGTTTGTTTTTCTCTCGCGAATAATTGTAAAGTATATTCGTAGCTGGGTATTTGTATGTTTCCCCAGTTTTATCAAGGAAATGAAAAAAAAAAAGATTTTTGTGGTTTACTTAATGTTTTGCCGATGGCCTTAAGGTGCGTCCACACCAGTGACAAAACACGGTAGGAACATTAACAAACGCACAAGGAATGCTAATATACACAACTCACAAAGACTACCTCTATACTATATTGCATAATTATATATTTCTCCTAGTTTTCTTTTTCAGCTTTTTATATAGCAGTATTTCTTAAACCCCCAAAATGGAATTCTGCATCAACTTTTCCTCTTTCACTTTAAGCAGACTAAGTTGGGTAACAAGTTGATAAGTCGTTGAGGAACATCGTAGTAGACATGCTGGTACGGCTTTGTTGGGCTACATGTTGGCAGTCCTGGTGTGGACGAGCTGACGTCATATACCTCCCACCAACCAACATACCAACATGGTGTGGACAGTGTTACCAAATCGATTCTTATTGCCGACATGTCTCTCAACATTGTAACAGATATGTCCCCATACCTATCAGGAGATTTGTATTCGAAGGTCTCCTGTTGTGTCCCCCACAATGTTTCCAATTTGTCTCCAGCTGGTGTGGACGCATCCTAAAACGTTCAATTCCTTAAAATGCATGCTGTCTTTTGTCACATGCTGAGGTGGGTTCTTAATGTGTCTTTGTAAATCGGTGTATTTTTTTCTGTTTTCTTAAATATCATTCTCTATCTGCTTATTTTTTTTGCTTATGAGTTTGTCTAGTTCTCTCTCTCTTCATTGTGTGTGTGTGTGTCTCTCTTTCATTCCTCTTTCTCTCTCCCTTTCCCCTTTCCCGCCTCCCCCCTCTCTCTCTCCTCTCTCTCTCTCTCCTCTCTCTCTCTCTCTCTCTCCTCTCTCTCTTCTCTCTCTCTCTCTCTCTTCTCTCTCGCTTTCTCTACATCTATTTATATTTCCCTTCCCCCCTCTCTCACTGTCACTCTCTCAGATCCAATCAATTCTTCTATTTCAACTGACGTTCCATATCTATCTAGCCCAAGTGGCACAGACCCCGCCCTCTAAAAAAAAAAAGTGTAGAGATTTGTTCACTAATCTGAACACGTATAAACCTTGTCAAAAGCTGTGAAATTGGTTCACCGCCGATATGGAACGGCTGAGGGAGAGAGTGCCACAGAATCCAAGCCCGTGTTCTGTCAGGAAGCAGAAAAAGTTGTATGATTTTTATTTCGACTAAAAAGAGAGAAAAAAATGTCTTTTTTTTTTGTCCGTAGGTTCTTTTTTTTTACGGTATTAATGGATATATTTGTGATAGGGTTGAGAGTTTACCTTTTAATGAAATAGTATATCTTTAAATACAGTACTTAGACTACCCGATTTACACGTCCACTCATCTGTCAATACCATCACTAATTACAATATTGACGGAGACAAGTTTCCGAGAATCAGAGTCGAAATCCAAACTTCTGGCGTCTGTTTCTCAAGGACAGTGCCTGCGGAGAGACCCATTATGTATGTTCTTTTTTATTGCTAAATAGTGTGAAGAGCAACTACCGATAAAGCTATGAGAAACCCAAGATCGAATTAATTGCTAATGAAGGGGTTAATCGACGTGTAGAAATGGTACACCTAATGAACAAATACGAAAATGATATCAATAATAGTATAGTAGAACAAGAATAGCAATAATAACTACTACTACTGCTGCTACGAATATTTCTCTTACAATTACTAGTACTAATACTACTACCACTTCTACCACCGCTACTACTACTGCTATTACTATTACCACTACTAGTACTACTCTCCCGCATATCACTATGTCTACACAACTTAATTTCACTACTTTTACTGTGTCTGATACTACCACGACTTACATTGCTGGAACTACTACCACCATCGCCACCACTACTTGTAGAGTTAATAAACATCAAAGTAAAAATAGCATCAACACCCAAATCACAGTTATAAGCTACCTAATACAGCTTCAGTAATAATGCAAGCCAGATATAAGGCCGACAAGCCCGGAGCAAGCCTTCATGAACGCCAGAACGCAAGCCAAAACAATCCCGGAAGTGACCGGACAAGAGAGAGAGAGAGAGAGAGAGAGAAGAAGAGAGAGAGAGAGAGAGAGAGAGAGAGAGAGAGAGAGAGAGAGAGAGAGAGAGAGAGAGAGGAGAGAGAGAGAGAGAGAGAGAGGAAAGAGAGGGGAAAGAGGGAAAGAAGGAGAGGAAGAGAAAGAGGAGGAGAAGAGAGGGAGAGAGAGGAGAAGGAGGGAGAAGGAGAGAGGGAGGAGAGGAGGGAGAGGAGGAAGAGGAGGAGAGGAGGAGAGGAGGAGAGGGAGGAGAGGAGGAGGAAAGGAGGGAGGAGGAGAGGGAGGAGGAGAGAGAAGAGAGAGAAAGAAGAGAGAGAGAGACAGAGAGAGAGAGAGAGAGAGAGAGAGAGAGATAGAGAGTAGAGAGAGAGAGAGAGAGAGCAGAAAGAGAGAGACGAGGAAGAGACAGAGTAAGAGAGAGACGAGAAGAAAAATGAGAGAAGAAGAGAGAGAGCGAGAGACTCAAGACAGCCTGACAAGGAGAGAGAAAAGGAAAAGAGGACAAGATAGAGAGATGATGAGGAGAGGAGAGAAGAAAGGAGAGACGGATGAGAGAGATTGAGGTGAGAGAGAGGAGAGAGGAGGAGAGAGGAATGAGAGATGAGAGATGAGAGAGCAGATGTGAACAGAGATAGAGAAAGATGAGAGATAGGATAGAGGAATGGAAAGAGGGAGGCCAGTTTAGCAAGTTAGCAACCGCCGCGACGAGACCCAAACGCAAGCAAAGCGAAATGCCCTCCCAAGCCAGACATGAAGCACGCCCCTCCACCTGGCCTCCCCCACCCCCCCCCCGTCGCCCAACAACAGGCGAACTCATAAAAACTAAATTCAAAAAGCCCGCCAAAGAGAGGGCTCTGGCAACGGCCAGAACAGACACCGGGCTACAGAATAAAGAGCCCCGACGCGAACCCTTGCCCGGGAAACTCACTCATACCCACACAGAGACACACGCACACGCACACAACACACACATCACACACACAACACACACACAACACAACACACACACCACACACACACCACACACACACAACACACGGCACAACATACACACACAACACATACACAACAACAACAACACACCGACACATGCATATATGATGGTTACACAAACACACACACATTACACACACACACCACCACATGATATATGTATATATGCTTTTATATAATATATATACTATATATGATATATATATATATATATATATATATTGATAATATACGATACATAAACATACATAGACATATATATAGATATATACGGACAGACAGAGGAAAAGGAGAAATGAGAAACAGCACAGCAGGCAGAAAACGGACAGAGAAAAAGGACTACACAAAGAGGAGACAAAAGAAAGAGAGAGATTAGTGCCATAAAAGAACCAGATGTACACAGACAGAAGACAAGAGAGAACCACAGAACGGAATATAAAGATAGAGAAAGAACAGAGAGAACGAAGATACAAAGATACAAAGGATAGTTAGAGGACAGAGAGAGAGGACAGAGATACAAAGACACAGAGAGAGAGACAGTAGTAGAGAGGAAATTTACAAAGACAGCAGGAGACCAGAAATACAAAAAAACAATGCCAGAGACAGAAGAATGAGACAGAGATAAAAAGATACAAAAATTCGGAGCAGAGGACGAAAGATACATAAAGAGGAAAAGAGGAGAAGGAGAGAGAGAGAAGGAGAACGACGAAAGACGAAAGGAGCGAGAGAGAGAATCAGAATTTGAGACGATGAGAAGGAAAGAGAAGAGAAAGGAAAGAGAGAGATAGGAGGTAGAGAGGAGCGGAGAGAGGGAAGAGGATACTGGAGAGAAGAGAGAGAAGAGAGAAGAGAGGAGGAGAGAGAGAGGAGAGAAGAGAGAGGAGTGAAGAAGAGAAAGAGGATACAAAGATACAAGTAAAGGACAGCACAGAAAAGAGACGAGCTCCAACCAGAGAACAGAAAGAACAAATACTACGAGAGAGACAAAGACATAAAGACAGAGACAGAGAGAGACAGAAATTCAAAGATACAAAGGCAGGGAGAGAGAAGAGCGAGTAGAGAGAGAGGAAAGAGGGAAGACTAAGGCGAGGGGGTGAGAGTGGAGAACGGAGTCGAAGAGGAGGAGGTGGTTAGGTGAGGGTCCGGAGAGAGAGACGGAGGGCGGACGGAGACGATGAGGGGATGAAGTGACAGGAGAGTAATCGAAGAAGACGTGACCGAAGAGGAACGAGACGATAAAGAAGAGAGAGAGAGATGATCGGAAAGAGAGGGATGAGAGAAGGACGGGTCATGAGAGAGACTTTGACGACTGACGTGATCGGAGATGAGAGGACGAGTCGAAAGACGTGGTGAGTAGAGAGAGAGAAGAGAGAGAAATGACCGTAAAATAAAAGAAAGAATGAGAAAGACAGGGAGAGAGAGAGACGAAGAGAGGAGAGGAGAG
>NW_020869847.1:363725-376225 GCF_003789085.1 Penaeus vannamei | reverse complement strand
AGAGAGAGAGAGAGAGAGAGAGAGAGAGAGAGAGAGAGAGAGAGAGAGAGAGAGAGAGAGGGAGAGAGAGAGAGAGAGAGAGAGAGAGAGAGAGAGAGAGACAAAGAGACAAAGAGAGAGAACGAGAAAAAAAAAAAAACGCACAAACGGACAAACGGAAAAAAAAACGGACAAACAGAGCAATGACGCATTCCATCGCTCCTCTGACTGACAAACCGCCCTGTCAATTCTCCCAAACTTTCCTATTCACCCACAATCAAAAAAAAAAAAAAAAAGAAAAAAAAAGCTTTCAGTAACTCACCATTAATGAAACTGCCATTCAGAGACCTCATTGCACTTCACTCTCCGCGCATTAGCTCAACTCGAACGTATATTAGAGTTAGTTCCCCAAGCGAGGCAACACCACTCGCATCGGTACTCGAAACCTCCTCGTAATTCAGGATCAAATACTAATTGTCTGTTAATCTTAAGAACATCCGGGCCATTACCCTCCGCTATAATGGATCCAATCCTCTCCTTCCCGCTATTATGAGGGTCGGATCCTGTCTTGGACAATAGACGATCCTTATGAGGGACCTGAGAGGGCGCGGGAATTAGGTCGTTTATACTGCAATGCTGGTTTTACGAATACGTTTTAATGCAATTGCAACTTGGCTTTGCAATGGCGTGGACGTTCCTCGTGAATTATTTGGAGTGAGAATGAAATGAATTCAGGGAGATCCTGAAAGTTTTATATCTGGCTTGTGCATCATTTATGCATTTTCGGGAAAGTACAACGTTTTCATACTGAGTTCAAAAAATTATTGTCATTATATTTATATTATTATCATTATCATTATATTATATATATTATTATTATTATTATATTATTATTATTATTATTATTATTATTATCATTATTATTATCATTATTATTATTATTATTATTATTATTATTATTATTATTATTATTATTATTATTATTAATTATTATTTATTATTATTATTATTGTTATTGCTATTATCATTATCATTATTATTATCATTGTTATTATTGCTATTATCATCATCGATGTTATCATTATTATTATAATTATCATTACCATTATAATCATATTCCTTTATCATTATTATCATTATCATCGTTAGCAGTAGTAGTAGTAATATTATCATTATCATTATCATCATCATAATTACCATCACTATCATTAACATCATCATAATTATCATCATTATCATTATCAATACTATTACTACAATTGCCATTGTTATTATCATTACCAGTATCATTATCAATATTATCATCTTTATCACCATCACTATTATTAAGTCAATCACTATCATCATCATTATCATCACTCTCATTATCATCATCCCTATCATTACCATCATCAATATCATTATCATGACTATCATTACCATCATCATTATTATCATCCCTATACTTCCATTCTTTCTCTTTGTCTGTCTGTCGTCTCTGCTACTGTTGCTGTCACCAATTAAATTTCCTTTTCAATCAGTTTCCTTAATTAAGAACACTAATAACATCAATTTTATGCAAGAGAGAGCTTATTAACAGAAATTCTTTAAAAGAGGAATGTATACATATAGATACACACACACATACACTCACATACACACATGGACGCACACGAGCAGGAAAGGGAAGAACAGGAAAATACACGAATATATTAAAGGGCTTTGAGTGTTTTTTTTTTAATCTTTTTTGCTTCGTTGTTTTATTTATTTTATCTATGCACACACACACACACATACACTCACACATTCACACACACACACACACACACACACACACACACACACACACACACACACACACACACACACACACACACACACACATTCACACACACACACATATTGTAAGGATATTTCATGCTTAGATCTCATTTTGTAGATATATCCTTGGATTCTGATCGCTCTCTGTATACACAGGAATATATATAGATATGCATGATTGGGTAGATTGGGGTTCAGTGAAAAAATATAGATATTTAGCCATTCTTCTTTTAAATGTGTAAAAGTTGACAATAAAACATACAAAACAAAATAAAATGTCAATGTCACTTGTCATAATCATTTCTCTTGTACTGCCACATCACTTTCACTTGTTTTTTATTTTATTATTTGTTTTATCTTTTTATCTATTTATACTTTTCTACTTTTCTAAAACTCCTTCCTAGCAACACTAAATAGTTCAGTGACGCTCTCGTTCTGCAAATGAGCCATTGCTGAGGTTGCAGGATTCCAGGTTTGTGTCTCTCCTCCCTCTCTTCTCTCCCCTCCCTATCTCCCTCTCTTCCTTCTTTATTATTAAAATGCACCGCCGTTAGAGAAGGACATCGCAATTTCTTAATAATTTTTTAACATTATTTAATTTGCAAACACGATCAAACGATTTCTTATTCTTAATGCGCCGTTATTGTATCAAATTAACTCCAAATGCAAAAAAAAACAACAACAGCTAAAAACGATTTATTTATAAACAAAATAATCGCCTTTAGGCCTAGCCTGTCTAAAGATGGAGGGATAGATGCTGCTGTCTGACCTTTCTCAAGCGCCGCCGGGTCAGCTGTCCACGCGCGCTTCCTCCAAAGCACCTCGGCGCCTTCCACGCGCGCTGCTCACTCACACACACATACATACACACCTTAACAGTCAGACGCAGGTCGTCAATGCTTAAAGCTCCATTACTATCACTACTATATACATCAATATATATATATATATATATAATATATATATATATATATATATGTGTGTGTATTGTATGTGGTGTGTGTGTGTATGTGCAGATATATATACATATATATATATATATATTTTCACACACACCCATCATATTATCTACACGCAAAATATTACAACCCCCCCCCCCCCCAACAAGAGCGAACACTGCAGCAAAAGTAATATTCGCGAAGAAAATTGCACACGCCAAAAAGGGAAAAAAGTCAAAATGATCCAGTGAAACCCATCCGGCGTGGGGGAGCCCGTGTAAATAGTATGGTATCTAGCGTGATGAGGTAAACCCTACAATTCTCCGGTCTGGCTTGACTAATTTCCTTAATCAACACGGCCTGCGGAGAGACCCAGCTGGCGAAAGAAAACGGAGCGAGCCACAGCGGGCGAGTCGACGGAGAGAAAACGGGATGCGGGAAGGTGTGTCTATTCTATTTTATCTGTTTCCTTTTTTATTTGTTTATTGACCGTTTCATTTACATATTTGTAGTTTTTTGTGTATTTATTCTTTTATT
The DNA here is from genome assembly GCF_003789085.1 of Penaeus vannamei. Classification (NCBI taxonomy): domain Eukaryota; kingdom Metazoa; phylum Arthropoda; class Malacostraca; order Decapoda; family Penaeidae; genus Penaeus; species Penaeus vannamei. The sequence goes on along the minus strand of NW_020869847.1, from coordinate 372,971 downwards.
TATCTATTCAGTTATTAATTTGTCTTTTTATGTGCAATATTTGGTTTAGCAGTGTATTTTATTCTTATTTTTAATTCAATTTCAATGCTTATTTCTATCTTTAATCTTTATTTCGATTTCTATTCTTAGCCTGTTTATTCTTCTTATTTTTGTTTTTTATTCTTATTCTTTTTTCTTATTGTTCCCCATATTCTCATTCTTGTTTTCTTATTCATATCATAACTATTATTATAATCATCATTCACTTATTTTCTTATTATTTTTATCACTTATCATTATCATCATCATTCGCATGATATATATATATATCGATGTCCGTGTACACCGCTGAAAATTCCAGGTAATTTTAGAATAAGATGTTCCTCTCCGACTAGGGAAGTATAAACGCCACAAAAAACACTGTATAAGGTCACGAAACCGGTGAGGAAAAAAAGACATTCGACCATTACCGATTCCGATGCCACTAACAATAATAATAAAGGCAATGATAATACTAATTGTAAAAAATAACAATGATGATGGTAATAACAACAACAGTAATAACAGTAATAGTGATGATAACAATATCATTGATAATAAACGTAAAAAAATGCATAAGCTCACGAAACTATAGAGGAAAAAAAAAAGACATTCGACCATTACCGATTCCGATGCCACCACCGTGAACCTGAATGCATTTCCGTAACAGGACCAATCACTGCACAGGATCGCATAACAGGGTCCAGGTTAGGGCCGTTTGCAATGCACAAAGTTTTCTCTTCGCTGGTAAGGGGCAGTGCAGTGCAGGTAATGCATGATGAGAATGAGCCAGCGAGAGGGAGAGGGGGGAGGAGGAAGGGAGAAAAGGAGGGAGGTAGGGAGAGGGGAAGGGAAAGAGACGGAGGGATGAAGAGAGGGAGCGAGGGAGAAAGGGATAGAGGGAGAAAGGATAGAGGAGAAAGGAGGGAGAGAGAGAGGGAGGGAGGGAGAGGAAGGTAGGCAGAGGGAAGGGAAAGAGACGGGGGATGGAGAGAGAGGGAGGGAGGAGAGAGGATAGAAGGAGAAGGGGATAGAGAAGAGAGAGAGGGAAGAGAGAGAGAGAGAGAGAGAGAGAGAGAGGGAGAGAGAGAGAGAGAGAGAGAGAGAGAGAGAGAGAGAGAGAGAGAGAGAGAGAGAGAGAGAGAGAGAGAGGAGAGAGAGAGAGAGAAAAGAGAAAGAGAGAAAGAGAGAGAGAGATAGAGATAGATAGATAGAGAGAGAGAGAGAGAGAGAGAGAGAGAGAGGAGAGAGAGAGAGAGAGAGAGAGAGAGAGAGAGAGAGAGAGAGAGAGAGAGAGAGAGAGAGAGAGAGAGAGAGAGAGAGAGAGAGAGAGAGAGAGAGAGAGAGAAGGAGAAAGAGAGAGAGAGAGAGAGAGAGAGAGAGGAGAAGAGAGAGAGAGAGAGAGAGAGAGAGAGAGAGAGAGAGAGAGAGAGAGAGAGAGAGAGAGAGAGAGAGAGAGAGAGGAGAGAGAGAGAGAGAGAGAGAGAGAAGAGAGAGAGAGAGAGAGAGAGAGGAGAGAGAGAAGAGTAGAGAGAGAGAGAGGAGAGAGAAGAGGAGAGAGACGAAGAGAGAGAGAGAGAAGAGAGAGAGAGGAGGAGAGAGAGGGAGGAGAGATGAAGAGAGAGAGAAAAGATAGAGAGATAGAGAGAGAGAAGGAGAGAAGAGGGTGAAGAGAGAGAGATGAGAGAAGAGAGAGAGGATGAGGAGGAGGAGAGAGGGAAATGTAGATAGGGAGAGACGAGTAGAGAAGAAGAGAGAGAGAGGAGAGAGATAGGAGAGAGAGAGAGAGAAGAGAGAGAAAGTGAAGGAGAGAGATGAGAGAGAGAGAGAGAGAGGAGAGAGAGACGAGAGAGATGAGAGAAGAGAGAGAAAGAGAAAGAGAAAGAGAAAGAGAGACAGAAAGAGAGAAAGAGAAAGAGAAAAGAAAGAAAAGGAGAAGGAAAGAAAAGAGAACGAGAAAGAGAAGGAGAAAGAGAGGGAGAGAGAGGTAAAGTAGAAAGGGAAAGAGAAGAGAAGGACACAAGGGAAATACAATCACACACTGACACCAGCGAAAAAAATAAACAGGTAAATTAAAACAAACAAAAACAAAAATAAAGATTTCCGGCGGACTGGGTGGAAGTTGCGTTGGATAAGGCCAAAACTACAACAAACGCCCAACGCAATCCCGAATATAGGTTTCTATACGGTTTCTAATGCGGTTTCGTTCTAGGATTCCACCTCCATTCTCATTCCCATTCCCGTTCCTAATCCTTCCACCCCTTGTTCCCTCCCCCCCCCCACCCTCCCTTATCTCAACGACCCCCATTTTACTCTCACGGATCCAATTTTTGCTTTCCTTTCTTTCTCCCTCCTTTATATTCATCTCTTTTTCTTTGTCTGTCTACATTTCTTTTCTTTTCTTCGTTCTTTCTTCCCTTCCTTCTTCCTCTCTTTCATTATTACTTCCATTCTTTTCCTTTTCTATCTATCCTTTCCATTCTTCCTTCCTTCCATCCGTTTCTTTCTCCTTTCTATCCTACCTTCCTTCCATCCTTTTCTTTCTCCTTTCTATCCATCCATCCTTCCATCCTTTTCATTCTCCTTTCTATCCATCTACCCTTCCTTCCTTCATTCTTTCATTTCTTATTTCATCCATCCTTCCATTCTTTATTCTTCCTTCTAAATCCATCCACCTTCCATCATCCATTCTTTCTCTTATTCCAATACATCTTCTCCTTTATGCTTTGCTTATCCATCCACTCTTCCTTCTTATATTCTTTTGCTTCCTGTTCCATCCATCATTCCTTCCTTCATTCTTTCCTTTCTATCCATCCACCCTTCCTTTATTCTTCTTCTCTTATTCCATTATCTTTCTTTCCTTTATTCTTTCCTTATTTCATCCATCCCTTCCTTCCTATTCCATCCATTCCTTCTTTCATTTATTCCTGTGCTTATTCCATTCCACCCTTTCCTTCTTTATTCTTTCCTTTCATTCCATCATCCTTTCTCCTTTATTATATGCTTCTTTTCCCTTTCCGTATTCCATCACAAAACAGGAGAGAGAGAGAGAGAGAGAGGAGAGAGAGGAGAGAGAGAGATGAGAGAGGAGAGAGAGAGGAGAGAGAGAGAGAGAGAAGAGAGAGAAGAGAGAGAGAGAGAGAGAGAGAGAGAGAGGAGAGAGAGAGAGAGAGAGAGAGAGAGAGAGAAGAGAGAGAGAGAGAGAGAGAGAGAGAGAGAGAGAGAGAAGAGAGAGAGAGAGAGAGAGAGAGAGAGAGAGAGAAGAGAGAGAGAGAGAGAGAGAGAGAGGAGAGAGAGGAGAGAGAGAGAGAGAGAGAAGAGAGAGAGAGAGAGAGAGAGAGAGAGAGAGAGAGAGAGAGAGAGAGAGAGAAGAGAGAAGAGGAAAGAGAAAGAGAAAGAGAAAGAGAAGAGAAAGAAAAAGAGAAAAGAGAAAGAGAAGAAAAGAAAAGAAAAAGAAAGAGAAAGAGAAAGAGAGGAGAGAGGAAAAATTAGAAGAGGGGAAGAGAAGGACACAAAGGGAAATACAGATCACACACGCACCTGAATAAACGGGATTCGGACTGGGAAGTGCGTGTGGATAAGGCAAAACTACAACAAACGCCCAACGCAATCCCGAATATAAGGTTTCTATACGGTTTCTAATGCGGTTTCGTCTAGGATTCCACCTCCATTCTCATTCCCATTCCCGTTCCTAATCCTTCCACCCCTTGTTCCCTCCCCCCCCTCCCACCCCCCCCCTCCCTTATCTCAACGACCCCCATTTACTCTCACGGCTCCAGATTTTTTCCTTTCTTTCTTTCTCCCTTCCTTTATATTCATCTCTTTTTCTTTGTCTGTCTACATTTCTTTCTTTCTCTCGGTCTTTCTCCTTTCCTTCCTTCTCTCTTTCCTTCATATTTACCTTCCATTCTTTTCTTTTTCTATTCTATCCTTTCCATTCTTCCTTCCTTCCATCCGTTTCTTTCTCCTTTCTATCCTACCTTCCTTCCATCCTTTTCTTTCTCCTTTCTATCCATCCATCCTTCCATCCTTTTCTTTCTCCGTTCTATCCATCTACCCTTCCTTCCTTCATTCTTTCATTCTTATTTCATCCATCCTTCCATTCTTTATTCTTTCCTTCTAAATCCATCCACCTTTCCATCATCCATTCTTTCCTTCTTATTCCATACATCCTTCTTTCCTTTATTCTTTGCTTATTCCATCCACTCTTCCTTCTTTTATTCTTTTGCTTCCTGTTCCATCCATCATTCCTTCCTTCATTCTTTCCTTTCTATCCATCCACCCTTCCTTTATTCATTCTTTCATTCTTATTCCATCTATCTTTCTTTCCTTCTTTCCTTCCTTATTCATCCATCCTTCCTTTTCTTTCCTATTCCTTCTTGCTTATCCATCCACCTTCCTTCCTTTATCTTCCTTCTTTTCCATTCCATCCTTCCTCTCTTTTATTAATGCTTCTTTCCCTTCCTATTCCATCCACAAAAACAGGAAAGAAAGAAAGAAAGAAAAGAAAAAAAAAACTTTTGCACGGACGGCGGGAGAGGAAGACGATGCTGGAAGAACGTCAACAATCGTCCGAAACGCTAGAAGAACATTAAACGAACACAAACGTCCGAATCGTAGCCAAAAGGGAAACGTTTTTTTGGAAATGTTTGGACAGAGGGATTGCTGCCTTTGATGTTGTGGAGAAGCATAAGGAAGATCGGGTACTTTTTTTTCGTATTGTATTATTTCCTGGTTTGGAAATGTACTGGAAACTTGTGCATGTTTTGTTTGGTTCGTGTGCGTGTGGTTTTGTGTGTGTGTGTGTGTTTATCTCTCTCTTTCTCTTTCTTTCTATCTCTGTCTCTCGTTCTCTTCCTCTCTCTTTCCTTTTCACCTCTCTCTCCATCTCTCTCTCTCTTCCCCTTCTCTCTTTCTATCAGTCTGTCTATCTTTATGCATATATCTATATCTGTATCCATATCTATATATCTCTCTATACATCTCTCTCTCTCTCTCTCTCTCTCCCTCTCTCTCTCTCTCTCTCTCTCTCTCTCTCTCTCTCTCTCTCTCTCTCTATATATATATATATATATATATATATATATATATATATATATCTGAAATTGCTCTTCAGCCTCTGAAATTCTGCTCTGTCATTCTTAATCAAGCATCTGAAATCCTGTTCTGAATTTCTTCTTGATCCTCTGAAATCGGTCGCTGTGATTTCAGGCTCAACAGATTTACGTAACTGTGAATCCCTGATTGGCTGATCCGTGTCTTTCGGCTAATCCAACACAACAGCTCATTTAGCCGTCGGGAAAATGATGCAGCTTGGCGACCCCTCTGTAATCTAGGCTGAGATGTTTGATTGGAGTTGAAATCTTGCAACGGAGTCCTTGTATCGAGAGGGAGAGACGGAGTGAGGAGGTTGCACGTTGCAGAGTTCGGCGGTGGAGTTCACAGACTGCGTGGCGCCTGGTGTCCGTGCAAGAGGGGTTGGCACTTGACTGAGACGTGATCAAGACGCGCTGGCGATGGGTCTTGGCTGTTGTGAAAGCGTGTGGAGGATGGTTCAGAAATGCTAGTTTCAGGAAGGAAGATAATGCACACACATACACACACATACGCACACACACACACACACACACACACACACACACACACACACACACACACACACACACCACACACACACACACACACACACACACACACAACACACACACACACAACACACCACACACACACAACACACACACATACACACACACACACCACACACACAAACACACACACACACACACACACACACACACAACACACACACAGCACACTACACACACAACACCACCACCACACACACACAAACACCACCCACACACAAACACACACACAACATACACATACACACACAAACACACACACACATCACACAACACACCCACACACCACACACACACACACACACACACACACACACACACACACACCAACCCCACCCACACACACACACACACAACATACACAACACACACACACACACAAAACACACACAACACACAGCACACCACCCACCCACACACACACACACACACACAGACTTAAATGCATATACACAGACACAAAACAAAACACGTGTCATTAATGTCAACTTTGCATACATATTGTGAAATTCTCAAACATTGTTTATTTTCTGAAAAATATTATACCTTCTGGGATTCTGGGATTGAAATTAATGTGAAATCAAATTTTTTGTCCCCTTACAACAATATACTATTTCTACATTGGTTGTATTTCTTGATATGATATTATTTTTTATGCTATTGAGAATCCGTCAAGTAAAAGGAGGATAAAGATCAGGAAGAGGTAATAGGAGAGAAGGATCCGGAAGATAAAGAGGAAAAAGAGGTATAGGGATAGAGGAATAATGATAATGAGGAATAAGTAAAAGGGGAAAAAGAAGTAGAAGATGAAGACAAAAGGGAAGACGAGCAACTCGGAAAGAAAACGAAACAAGAGAAAAAGAAGAAATGAAAAAAAGAAAATAAACAAAAGTAAAAAAGAGGCAAGCCAAGGGACCCTTCGTATAATCCCGAGTATTTCCCTCTCTTTTTTTCTCTCTTTCTCATTAACCAGTAAATCCAATCAATTCAGTATCATATCACTGAAATAATTACTCTAGAAATAAAACAATACCAACGACCTCTCATGCCCCCCCCCCAAAAAAAAAAAAAAAAAAAAGAAAACGATTTAAATGTCAGAAGTTAAAACAGGTATCATATATGTAAAATACACTTCGTCATCAAATAACACTAATTAATATCCCAGAATTATACAACTGCAATTACTCTCGCGATGAAATGCATTTTGTTATACGAATTTTATCTGGCGCTTCAGGCTGTAGGAAAAGCAGCCATGATAACTAATTGAAAATACCATAATGTCAATAAGAAGAATAAGAAGAAAAAAAAAAAAAAAAAACAGAAGACAAGAAAAAGACGGAAAAAAAGAAAAGAAAAAGATCTATCTATCTATTTATCTATCTGTCTGTCTATATATCTATCAGGATATATGATTATTCAGTGATGGTGAAAATAAACGTTCATCCGAGTGTTAGAAAGAGAAATAAACCAATATTTGATAACTAAGAATTTCAAATAAGATGATTTTGTAGCCTGAAAGTAATTTCGACAAGTAGGAAAAAATATCAATGAACACTGAACTAATAGTTAAAAATTTATTCAAATGCTAAATATGAATCGTGAACAAATATTGGTTTAGTGATTAGCAAGGAGGTTCGACAGCTGGAAACTAAAGGTGATGAATAATCAAATACTAAAAAGATTTGTTAAGAATTGGATGATAAAATATTGATATCGGTCGACGGATATGTAAATAGTGGCTGGCTATTTTGTATCTTTGTTTAGGGAAGACTAACTGTATATTGGATAGTTATTACTATTATCATTATTGTTATTATTATCATCCTCATCGTCATCATTATCGTCGTCATCATCACCATCACCATCATTAATCATCACCATCCTTATCATCATCACCATCCTTATCGTCATCGTCATCATATCATCATCATCACCATCATTATCATAATAATCACCATCATTATCATCATCATCATCATCATCACCATCAACATTATCATCACCACCACCACCATCATCATCATCATCAATATTATCATTGTTATCATTATCATTACAGTAAATAGGAAAAAAAATCACTGTCACTAAACAGGAAAAAAATATTAATGTTATCAAGTATATATACTAACAAAAAAACAAACAAACAAACAAAAAACAAGTAAATATAGACAACCATGTTCAATTCATATAAAAAAGAAACATGTTCACTTATATTCTATTTCAACATCCAACGGCAAAGCAAATGGAGTTAATTCTCTTACCTAAGCACACAATTCACAAAATTGTTCACCAAAAACAAGAAATGAACATTCCTAAAGTGTTTGTATGATTATTATTATTATTATTATTAATTATTATATTATTATTTTGCGCGAAAACTTTCTGAATGGAGTAGTTCCTGGTTTGAATAGGTGTGTGTATATTTATTTTTTCTTTTTTCTTTTCTTATTCTCGGCTGGCTCTCTCCCTCCTTCCTTGCTTCCTTCTTCCTTTCTTCCTCCCCGTTGCCTTTGTCAAAATGGGAGGTGTTTAAGAAATTTTTTTTTGCCTTATTTGGAATTTTATGATTATTTTTATCATCATCATTATTATTACTACTACTACTACTATTATTATTATCATTAATAATAGTATTAATGATAGTTGGTTAGAAGGATTATGCGTTATGAAAGGATTTAGATGGAGATTTATAAGTAGATCTATTGGCTTATGACCCAGATACTAGTTGGTTACATTTTGGCGGACTCATCATCATCATCATCATCATTATCATTATTGTTATTTTTTTTTTTCGTGCAAAGACTTTCGTACTGTAAAATAGGATTTTTTTTCTTGAGGTCTACGCTTTCTGCTTATGTTTCAGGATATCTTCATTCTTAAGTGATAACAAGGAATATATGTGACAGCTAACCGGTCTCTCCGTCAACAATTCAAATAGCCAAAGGAATGTAAGGCATGAACAGGAGAGAGATAGATAGATAGATAGATAGATAGAGAGAGAGAGGAGAGAGAGAGAGAGAGAGAGAGAGAGAGAGAGAGAGAGAGAGAGAGAGAGAGAGAGAGAGAGAGAGAGAGAGAGGAAAGGGGAGAAGAGAGAGAGAGAGAGAGAGAGAGAGAGAGAGAGAGAGAGAGAGAAGCAGAGAGAGAGAGAGAGAGAGAAGAGAGAGAGAGAGAGAGAGAGAGAGAGCAGAGAGAGAGAGAGAGAAAAGAGAGAGAGAAGCACCGAGAGAAGAGCAGAGAGAAGGGGAGACACAGAGAGGCCGAGAGAGAGAGAGAGACGAAGAGAAGAGAAGAGGAAGGACAAAGCAGAAAGGACAAATGAAACCAGCGAGAAAATAAAAAACCGAAAATTTTAGTCATAGATCCTGAAGGAACAAATGTAGAAGCAATCGAACAAAAAAAAAAGAGGGAAACTCCTTATAAAAAGATAACCAAAGCATGGCAGAATAATGAAAATGTAGAACAGATAGGCATATCTCTCTCTCTCTCTCTCTCTCTTCTCTCTTCTCTCTCTCTCTCTCTTCTCGTCGTCTCTCTCTCTCTCTCTCCTCCCTCCTCTCTCTCTCTTCTCTCTCTCTCTCTC
>NW_020869847.1:353049-360549 GCF_003789085.1 Penaeus vannamei | reverse complement strand
AGAAAGAGAGAGAGAAAGCAAGAAAGAAAGAGACTAAGAGAAAAGAGAGAGATAGAGAAGAAAGAGACTAAGAGAAAGAGAGAGAGAAGAGCCAAGAAAAGAGGGAAGAAAGCTAAGAAAGAGACTAAGAGAAAATAGAGAGAGAAGAAAAAGAGACAAGAAAGAGAGAAAGCAAGAAAAGACTAAGAGAAGAGAGAAGAGAAGAGCAAGAAAGAGACTGAGAGAAAGAGAGAGAGGAAAGCAAAGAAAGAGACTAAGACGAAAGAGAGAGAGGAGAGAAAGAGACTAAGAGAAAGAGAGAGAGAAAGCAAGAAAGAGAGGAAAGAAAGCAAGAAAGAGACTAAGAGAAAGAGAGAGAGAAGAGCAAGAAAGAGACTAAGAAAAGAGCAGAGAGAAAGCAAGAAAGAGACTAAGAGAGAAAGAGAGAGAGAAAGAGAAAGAGAGAGAGAAAGCAAGGAAAGAAGACTAAGAGAAGAAGAGAGCAAAGCAAGGAAAGAGAGGGAGAAGCAAAGAAAAGAGACTAGAGGAAAATGATGAAGAGAAGAGAGACTAAGAGAAAGCAAGAAAGAGACTAAGAGAAAGAGAGAGAGAAAGCGAGAGAGAGAAAGCAAGAAAAGAGATAAGAAAGAGAGAGAGAAAGCAAAGAGACTAAGAGTTTAAAGAAAGAGAGAGAGAAAGCAAGAAAGAGAGAGAGAAAGCTAAGAGAAAGATAGAGAGAAGAAGAGCAAGACTACGAGAGAGAAGAGAAAGCAAGAAAGAGACTAAGAGAAAGATCTAAGAGAAAGAGAGAGAGAAAGCGAAAAGAGACTAGAGACTAAGAGAAAGATAGAGAGAGAGAAGAAAGAGACTAAGAGAAAGAGAGAGAGACTAGAGAGAGAGAAAAAGAGAGTAATAATTAAGAGAAAGAGAGAGATAAGAGAAAGAGAGTTAAGATAAGAGAAAGAGAGAGAGGAAAGCAAGAAATTAAAGAGAGAAGAGAAAGAAGAAAAGACTCAGAGGTCAATTTCAGAGATAAATAAAAGGAAAGAGAGAGAGAGAGTAAAAGAGAGGTGAGACGGGTCAGAGGTGTGCGCACGGCGTCTTGCAACTGTTTGTTTTAGACACTTAATCCGAGCGGAATTATACCTCCGTCTTATGTACGCGGGATTTCGGATCTCAATTCATTCCAACACGTGATATTTACGCAAATTTCGTACATAATCGAAAGAAAAAAATGATAAATCGTAGGTATATTAAACCTCCTGTAAAGATCGGTCTCCGGGAATGAATTATAAATAAAACACCAAATAAATGCTAAGAAATAAAAATAAATAAACAGTGAGCGAGAAGGTAGTGATGAAGCTTGTGTCCTAGATAAGCCTCACCTTTCAAACGGTTGAAAACGATCCGAATCCATGACCCACCTTTTCGAACACCGAAACGCAGAAAGGAAAATAAGTAAATCTTGTGCGCTGTGTTCGGATACGTGCACAGAGGCCGCTCTGACGGGGGGGGGGGGGGTGCGTCGCCGGCATTCGAAAGCGTTGTGGGTCGTTTCCTCGTTGGGTCGTTGGGATGGTTTTGGGTAAGGGGAAGAGGGGGTAGGGGTTTGGAGGGGGGGAAGGGGCTGGGGATTGGAGGGATGGAGGGGAAATGGGTGGGGATTAAGGGAAAGGGTGTTGGGGGTCGGGAAGGATAGAAGGGAGGGGTAGGGGGTTGGAGGGGAGGGAAAGGGGGTGGGGATTGGAGGGATGGAGGGGAAAGGGGTGGGATTGAGGGAAAGGAAGGGAGGTGGGGGGACGGGAAGAATAGAAGGGTGGGGATTGAGGGAAAGGAAGGGAGTTGAGGGACGGAAGGGTGGGATTGAGGGAAAGGAAGGGAGGTGGGGACGGGAAGGATAGAAGGGGATTGAGGGAAAGGAAAGGAGGTGGGGGGTCGGTGGGGGAGAAGGGTGAGGATGGAGGGGAGGGGGTTGGGGATTGGCGAAAAGGAGGGAGGGAAGACGTGGGGAAGGTAGGGTTGAGGGATGGAAGGGAAAGATGGGAGGAAAGGAAGGGGATGAGAAGAGGGGAAGAATAGCATTAAGGGGGGATAGAAATCTAGGAATTCGTGGAGGTGAAGCTGTATTTTTTATCCTGGGGGTTTGTGCGTGTGTTTGTTTGAGAGCGTGTGTGTGGCATAAGGTGAGTTTGCGTGTGTGTGTGTGTGTTTGTCTGTGTGTGATCTATTCTAACGCTGCAAAGAACCGGTGTCGTTGTTTTTGTTGTTGTTATTCTTATCATTGTTATTATCATTATGATTATCATTATGATTATCATCATATTACTATTGTTATTATCATTGTCTTTATTATTATTATTTTCAGTATCATTGTTAATACTTTTGCTATGCTTATCATTGTTATTATCATTATTATCATTATTATTATCATTATTGTTATTATAATTGTTATTATTACTGTTATTTATATTATTATTATTGTCACTATTATGCTTATTATTATTATTATTATCATTATTGTTATTATCATTATTATTATTATTATTATTATTATTATTATTATTATTATTATTATTATTATTATTATTATTATTATTATTATTATTATTATTACTATATACTACTACATTTGATTATTATTATCATCATCATTATCATCATCATCGTTATCATCATTATCATTATCATATTATTATCATTATCATTGCTATTATTGTTGTTGGTGGTGCCATTATTATTTTATTTTTATCATTATTATCATTATCATCTTTTATTGATGTCATCATTTTTAATATCATTATTCATTTTGTTATCAATATTGTATTTATTGTTAATATTCGTATTTTCCTCCTTATCATTGCTTTTAGTTGCTATTATTAATGGCAGCACCAGCAATAATATCATTGTCATTGTCATTATTAGTATTACATCTTATTATCATTATCATAACTATTGTTACTATCGTTGTTATTTCAAGCATTGCTGCTATCATTATCATACTTGTAGCTATTGCCTTTATTATTACAATTATAATGATTATGATTATCAGATTTTATACTGCTCGTTTGAAGAGTGAGGTTGTACAATAGTCTATTTTTGTATATGTGTGTGTGTGTGTGTGTGTGTGTGTGTGTGTGTGTGTTGAGGGAGGGGGATAATGCTAAAAAAGGCTGTGTTTTCTATACTGAGGGTTTGTGTGGACGTGTTGTGTATGGCACTGGTGAGTCTCTGTGTGTTTTGTTTGCGTGTTTGTGTGTAGGAGTGTGTGTGTGTTTGTGTGTGTGTGTGTGTTTGTGGTGTGTGTGTTGTGTTGTTCGTGTGTGCGCACATTGCCGCCCGCATGTGGTCGGGTTCCATACAATGGCAGTTAGAAACCGCTAAACATATGTATATAAGAAAATGAACAAATAAATCAAAGTTGTTATCCAAAACCCATAAACTCACGAGTGTCAATAAGCAAGCTTTCTGAAACCACGTCCGCCCCTCATTAGCTGTCTCTCCCTCTCTCCGTATTTCCCCTCCCTCATCTCCCCTTTATCCCCCTTTCCCCTCTACCTTTCCAAACAAAAAAAGAAAGAAAGAAAAAAAAGGAAAAAAAAAAACGCAGTCAAATATCCAAGGAAGCCGTTATGGCTGTATGAAACTCTGTGGAATATTTCACATAGTTTCGTCCCCAGCGAGCGCAAGTCAGCGGTCAGTGGCTCGAAGGCAGCAGGTTTATTTAGCGAGGCCGGAGTCTAAACAAACCCAGGGGGGAGCCAAATTGACCATACACCCCACCCCCCTCCTCCTCCTACTACTACTACTCCTGATGCTGCGGCTGCCCCTTCCCCCTTCTCTTCTCTTGTTTTCTCTACTTTTCCTCTTCTGCTCCTTCTCCCTTTCGTCTTTTTCGTTCTGTGTTTTTCTCCTCCTACTCCTTTTTCTTTTCTTTCTCTTCCTCCTCCTGCTGCGGCTGCCCCTTCCCCGTTCTCTTCTCTTGTTTTCTCTACTTTTCCTCCTCTGCTCCTCCTCCCTTTCGTCTTCTTCGTCCTGTGTTTTTCTCCTCCTACTCCTTTTCTTTTCGCTTCTCTTCTTCCCTCCTGCTGCTGCCCTTCCCCCTTCTCTCTCTTGTTTTCTCTACTTTTCCTCTTCTGCTCCTCCTCCCTTTCGTCTTCTTCGTCTGTGTTTTCTCCTCCTCCTACTCTTTCTTTTTTCTTTTTCCTTCTCTTCTTCCCTCCTGCTGCTGCTGCCCCTTCCCCCTTCTCTTCTCTTGTTTTCTCTACTTTTCCTCTTCTGCTCCTCCTCCCTTTCGTCTTCTTCGTTCCGTGTTTTTTTCCTTCTCCATCTACTTTTTTTCTCCTTCACCTCTCCCTTCTCCCTCATTCTTTCCCTTCTTATTCTTATTCTTTCTTTCCCTTTCTCCTCATCCTCAGTCTCCCTTCTCTTCCCGCTCCTCCTCCTCCTTCTCCTCTTCCTTTTCCTCATTTTTGTTGTTGTTTTTTTCTCTACTTTTCCTCTTCTCCTCCTCCCTTTCGTCTTCGTTCCATGTTTTTCTTTTTCTCCATCTACTTTTTTCTTCTTCACCCCTCTCTTCTCCCTCCTCATTTCTCGTCCTCTACCTTCTTATTCCTTTTCTTTCTCTCCCCTTCTCTATATCCTCAATATTCCTTCTATTCCCACTCTTCCTCCCCTTTCTCTTCTTCCGGCTCCTTCTCATTCTTGTTCTTGTTCTTTTTGTTTTTTTCTTCTTTTTATTTTTCTCCTCCTCCTCCTCTCCCTCCCCACCTCCCCCTCCTCCTCTTCCTTCTCTTTCCATTTCACTCCACCTCTTCCCCTTCCTCCACCGCTTCTCTTATATCTCTCCTCTCCACATTCCTTCTCCACCCTCCCCTGTTACTTTCCTCTTCTCCCCGCTCTCTCCATTTTCCTTCTCCCCTTATGGTTTCTTCTCATGCAAACCTTTCTCTGTTATTTTGTCTCTTTTTGGATTCTTTTCCTAGTTCCCTTTCTCTCTTTTAAACATCTTAAGGTGTTTTTTCCTGATTTTTTATGTTTAGGTCATATGTTTAGTTGCTGGTTTATCGTTTTCTTTCGTTTTTTATATATATGGTGTATGTTGTTTATTCAATCTGTCTTTCTTTTTTTTTTTTATTTCCTTTGCTGTTTTCGGATTTAGTATTGCTTTCTCCGTCCACATTTCTTCTTGTGTATTTCTCCCTTTACCTATCTACTTGTGTGTGTCTCTGTCTACCTTCCTACTTGTGTCTGTCTCTGTCTACCTTTCTTTTTGCGTATCTCTCTCTGTCTACCTTTCTCCTTGTGTATCTCTCTCTGTGTCTACCTTTTTACTTCTGTATGTCTCTCTCTGTCTACCTTTCTTTTTGTGTATCTCTCTCCCTGTGTACCTTTCTACTTGTGTGTGTCTCTCTCTGTCTACCTTTTTACTTGTGTGTGTCTCTCTCAGGACCTTAGGAATATCCAAAGAGACATCCTGCAAAATATCATAAATAGGTATTGGTAATTATGACAAACTGCCAACTCAAGTCAAACAGGACTGAACCTATTTTGTAGTTCTGTTTACCTTCCTTCAACCTTAAGTAAAGTAGTTACCTAAAACTGCATTGAAAATCATCATACACCCCAGTTAAATTATTTGAAACGGTGTGTTTTCAGCCTGTTGTATTTATACTTAGCTGTATTAGGGTATGGAAATCAACAATCAACTTTGTACTATATTTGTTTCTTTGTATCTATGGACATTCAGAACAGCACTGATCATTATGCCCACTATCATATCTAGATCCAAGTGCCTATAACCTATTTCTTGTGGTTTCAGCAAAGGAAACAAGGACTATAGAGATATCTCTACTAATATATTGTCCTGTTATTTGCACGTGTTTAACTGTTTAAAGGATAGGAAAAGGAATAGGGAGATAATGGGGAAGAAGAGATAGAGGGAGGGAGCTATACTCTCTCTCTCTCTCTCTCTCTCTCTCTCTCTCTCTCTCTCTCTCTCTCTCTCTCTCTCTCTCTCTCTCCTCCCTCCCTCCCTCCCTCCCTTCCTCCCTCCCTCCCCTCCCTCTCCATCTCCATCTCCATCACATCTCCATCTCCATCTCCATCTCCTTCTCCCTCTCCTCTCCTCTCCCTCTCCCTCTCCCTCTCCTCCTCTCCCTTGTCTTCTCTCTCTCTCTCTCTCTTTCTCTCTCTCTCCAGGAAATAGTAAGTTTAAAGTCAAGAGTAGCAGTCCATTGTAGTAGAGTATCAGGTTGACTTAAGGGTATCAGGGTCGAAACAACACAAGACCCAGTGAACCACGCAATATCTCTCTACCTTCCCTTGCATCCCTCTTTTGGAAGAGTCAAAATCACTATTTTTATTTTCCTTTCATGTTTGTCTTTATATTCCTAAGCTTGTTATTACCATTCCTTTTTTATTATTATCATTACTACTAGTAGTACTACTAGTACTACTACTACCATTACTATTATTATTTCATATTATGAAAACTACTGTTTATTATTATTGTCATTATTATTACTATTGTCATCCTTATCATCATTATGTTTATCATCATTACTATAACTATTATCATATGTGGTGTTATTATTATTGTTGTAGTTTTTGTTAGCACTACTATTATCAAATTCCGCAATGAACAGGGAAATTATCCGCACATAGCTATGCATTTCCGTAATCGGGTTAAATGTCTGTCTTTGGCAATCAACATTCTTTCGTTTAATTGATTCCTTGTTATGTTTTGCTCCCTTGCAATCATATTGTGATTCTTGAAATTTCTTGTTGCATCAAAGTTGTTTTATGTGTTCCTCGGCGCCGGGAGGTCTGGTGGGGGGGCGGGGGGGTGGGGCTGTGGTGTCGCTCTCGTCTTATCTGATTATATTTCTCTCCTTCTTCCTCTCTTTTTCTTTCTTTCTTTGTCTCTTTTTCTTCTTTCTTTCTTTTTCTATCGCATTTGAATCTTTCTCTTTTCTTTCCTCTCTCTCTCTCTCTTCTTTCGTTTTCTTATTCTTTCTACCTTGTTTTTTCTTCTCTATTTTCTTTACCTCGTTAATTCTCTCTCTCTCTCGCTCCCTCTCCCTTTTACTCCCCCCCCTCCCTCTCTCTCTCTCTCTCTCTCCTCTCTCTCTCTCTCTCTCTCTCTCTCTCTCTCTCTTCTCTCTCTCCTCTCTCTCTCTCTCTCTCTCTCTCTCTCTCTCTCTCTCTCTCTCTCTCTCTCTCTCTCTCTTTCTTCTCTCCTCTCTCTCTCTCTCCTTCTCCCTTTCCCTCTCCTTCTCTCCTCTCTCTACCTTTACTCCACTTATCCACTTTCACTTCCCCCTCCCCCCCCCCCTCCTACCTCCCCTCGCACCCCCCGCGTTGGTTTCATAGAATATAAGACTCACTTCCTGTAGGTACGAGAGACAGAAGAGTTGTTGTTATTCACACACGCACACATACCCGCACACTCAAACGCTCACATGCGCGAAACACCTTCTCTTTCACTCATTCCCTCTCGCTCTCTCTCTCTCTCTCTCTCTC
>NW_020869847.1:338049-350549 GCF_003789085.1 Penaeus vannamei | reverse complement strand
AGAGAAGAGAGAGAGAGAGAGAGAGAGAGAGAGAGAGAGAGAGAGAGAGAGAGAGAGAAGAGAGAAAGAGAGAGAGAGAGAGAGAGAAGAGAGAGAGAAAGAAGAGAGGAGAGAGAGAGAGAGAGAGAGAGAGAGAGAGAGAGAGAGAGAGAGAGAGAGAGAGAGAGAGAGAGAGAGAGAAAGAGAGAAGAAAGAGAGAGAGAGAGAGAGAGAGAGAGAGAGAGAGAGAGAGAGAGAGAGAGAGAGAGAGAGGGAGAGGGAGGGAGGAGAGAGAGAGAGAGAGAGAGAGAGAGAGAGAGAGAGAGAGAGAGAGAGAGAGAGAGAGAGAGAGAGAGAGAGAGAGAGAGAGAAAAGAAAAAGATAAAGAAGAAAAAAAAGCAATGAGAAAAAAAAAGAAAAAAATATTTACTCATAACACGATTTATTTTAGTGTCAATAACATTCTTTTTTCTTGACATTACTGTACCAAATCCCTTTCTCTTTTCGAAGCTGTTTAAGAGCCACGGTCACTCTAAATCTCTTCAAATCCCTGAAATGTTTTAAACTTTGTCTTTATCCCTTGAAGTTCTTTTTTTTCCCAACCGGCACAGTGTCCTGTAGAAACATCTCAGCTTTTCTTAGTTTGTAATAGAAGAATTTTGTGTTTACTCGTCCAATCTAATGTATTTTCCTTCTAAAGTATTTTTATTCCCAGACGAATATCTTTTATGGATGAAAAAAAGAAATATAGTTAATGTTATTTTCTTGTATTACATTACGCCATTTCAATTATCATATTTTTTTTCTGTATTGCTGTTTTTCTTTCCGAACTTGTACCTTCCATCTTTCTTTACTAATAATGTAACTTTAGCCAGGTGTTTACCTATGGAGGGACAATACAAAAGAGAAGCATCAAACTAACTACTATTATCTCTGAACACAATTTTCATCTAGTCTGTTAAAAAATATGACATGGATTGTGAAGACCTTTTTCTTTTATCTGTTATCATTTTTCGTTTATATCTATATCTGCAGGACAATATTCTCAAATCGAGTGATCAAGGGTGATTGAAACAAACAAATTCGCATGGATTGTGGTGACTTTCTTTATCATTTTTCGTTTATCTCTATATCAGTAGGACAGTATTTTCAAATCGAGTGATTAATGGCGATTAAGACAAAACCATAATGGTTGAATTAATCATAATATCAATAATTCTTAATTCGAGTAACCATCATAATGATTTTATTTCCGAGCAGTACATCAACACAAAGAAAATAACTACCAACATGACATTGACTTTCATATTCAGACAAGACGATCACATTTCCAAACATAGATGAACACCAACATTGATAGTCACGTTCATATCTCCTCAACTATATTATGGAACATATGTAATAGCACCCATTGAATATAGGAATAGACTTAATATTCACGTATCCTTAATATATATACAAATAAATGTAATAAATAAGCCACGTATATATAAAAACAGACTTAATATTCACGACTATATCTCTCCACATATATATATAGGAACATATGTAATAGCACCACATAGATATATTCACGTCATATCTCCTCACATACATATAAGAACGTGTGATAGAACCACATAGACATAGAAACCTACTTCATATTCACAATATATCTCCTCATACAATATGGAAATATATGTGACAGAAGCACATAGATATAGGAAGACTTAATATCACGACTATACCCTCCCCCATATATATATATATATATTTATATTATATAATTATAATAATAATATAATATATATATAATATTATATATATATATATATAATATATATATAAAATATATAATCAATATACAATACACACACACACCACACACGCACTACACACACACACACACACACACACACACACACCACACACACAACACATATATATATATACTATAAATATATATATATACACACCACGGGACACACAGCACACACACACACACACACCACATAACACACACACAGCACACACAGCACACACACACAACAGCAACACACACACACTACACATATATACACACATCAATCAACTACACACACTACGACACACACACACCACACACAACACCTCACACAGCACACACACATCACACACACTCACACACACACACAGCACCCACACAACACAGCACACACACACACACCATACACACACATACAACACAGCACACACACACACACACATACATATATAAGTATATATATCTATATAATATAATAAATATATTATAAATATATATACACACACACACACACACAACACACACACAGCCACACCACACAGGCACATCACAATATCTATATATAAATATATATATATATAAATATATAATAAAATACTATATATATAATATAATAATATATATATGAGAGAGAAGAGAGAGACGAGAGAGAGAAGAGAGAGAGGGAGAGGTAGAGAGAGACGAGAGAGAGAAGAGAGAGAGAATAGAACCACATAGATATTAATAACAAACTTCACATTCCCTATTATCTTTCCCACGTACGCATAGCAACTCACCCAAGAAGCAGGCACACGTTAAACCCACCTGCCCGAAAGAGTTGAAAACGGGTCAGCCTCAAAGCTCTCGCGGCCACTCTAAACCCCGGCAAAGCTCTCCCAAATGAAAACAATAGGAATAGAGTCTTTTGCAAAACCAGATCCTGCAACAAGCATCAGCAGCTTCAACAATGTCACGTGTGTGAGAAAGAAATTGGTGGGACGAGTATTGAACGCGAGGGAAGATGGGAGAAAGGGATAAAGAAGAAGAAGAAGAAGAAGAAGAAGAAGAAGAAGAACGAAGGAGAGAAGAGGAAGGAAGAAGAAAGTCGGGAGGATTGGCAGTTTCTGAAACTGAGGTAAGATTAATGAAGAAAAGGAAGGAGATTTGAAGATTTGATTTTTGTGAACAGTGTTGAGGAAATGTCGAAGATTAAGAAGAAGGATACGAAAAAAGGAAAAAAAGCGGGTGTAAGAATAATTCGAAAATGAAGAGAAATGATAAATAAACATAGTTCTTTAAAAATGTAATGAATAATATATATCGTCGAGGGATTATAATTAGATAGGAGATAACATATATATATATATAATAATATAATATATAATACATAAACATACATGCAGTATAGTAATATATCACACACATATATTGACAACACATGTAACATGAGGGAAGGATTAGGCGTATGGACGGAAATATATGCATAATTACACAGTATAATGAGTGACATTATATTCAGCTATATTCACAGCACACACACACACACACACAGCACACACATCAGCCGCCACACACACATCACACACACAGCACAGTACACATTAAAAAAAAAAAAAAAAAAAAAAAAAAAAAAATATATAATTATATAGTATTAACTATATATATATATAATATAATATAAATATATAATATATATATATATATATATTATCAGTATATATAGTAGCGGACACCACACACACATACAATAACATGAATTTGTTAGCAATTGGGGTGGTCCTGAATGGTTTAGTTTAACATGTGGATTGACGCTATATAACACAAGCAAAACGAACAAGTCACAAATGAAATGATAAACTGTGACGTTTTCGAATCCAAGAGAGATCCGAAAATGCAAACAAATGATTCATTTTCGTTTTCGAAGCAAGATTCTGGTGGATTCGAAGCGTCACTGTGGTGTTTTGTTTTATTTGTTGCTGGTAATTTATTTGTTTACATACGCTGAGGCAGGAACAGATTTTTCCTTTACGAAGAAAATAGACACACACACACACACCACACACATATACACATACACCACACCCACACACACAAACACACACACAACACACACACACACACCACACACATACACACACACCCACACACACACACACGCACATCACATCATCATACATCACACGCACGCCGCAGACACTTACTCTTGCGCACCCAAATTCCGCATGAATTTCAAACGCCAATAAAAATGAAATAACCCCAGAATATGTAAAATAATTTTCGTTAATTGAACTTCGCAAGTTCTTACAAGTTAATTGTGGGGTCTGTCCTTGGAGCCAAAGTTTGAACCTACGCAGTGCATAAGGGTGGAATGAAAAACGCATGAGAGAGAGAGAGAGAGAGAGAGAGAGAGAGAAGAGAGAGAGAGAGAGGAGAGAGAGAAGAAGCGGGAGAGGAGAGAGAGAGAGAGAGGGAGAGAGAAAAGGAGAGAGAGAGATAGAGAGAGAGAAGGGAGAAGAAAAGATAAGTGATTGATAGATAGAGATACAATATAAATCATAATATACATCCATATACTATATATTATATATACATATATATATAATTAAAATAATTTATATAATATATATATATATAATGATATATCTTATATATTATGTGACTATACATTAACACAACTACATATGATATATATATATATATATATATATCATATATATATATATATATAATATATATATATATATATATATATGTATATCATATATATATATATATTATATATATATATTATATATTTATTAATATATATTGATGTGTGTCGTGTGTGGTGTGTGGGTGTGGTGTGTGTGTGTGTGTGGTGTGTGTGTGTGTGTGTGTGTGTGTGGGTGTGTGTAAATGTGTGTGTGTGTGTAGAGAGAGAGAGAGTAGAAGGAAAAGAAAAGAGGGAGAAAAAACGAGAGAGAGAGAGAGAGAGAGAGAGGAGAATGAGAGAAGGAAAGATATAAAAATAAATAGAGATAGACCAGAACAGATAGATAAACATTATAGAAGAAAAGAGAGAGAGAGAGAGGGAGAAAACATGATTAAGTTTATTATCTATGACGTATGAGTGGCTCTCCATACATCCACTGTATGGTTATGTGTTCTATTTATCTACGCGTGTTTGGCATAACATCTGCATATATATGGGTGCCTACAATTTATATGGACTATGTAATATGTAAAACATGGAACGAAGCGTGTATATTAAGAACTAACTGTTTTTTTATTAGCTTCCTGCATAGAAACAACAACAAACAATAAGAAACAAAACAAAGCAAAAACGAAATAAACTGCAAACGTAATAACTCAAAACACACTACAAATAACACGTACGTAATGAGATTTCATAAGATGAAATTCATTAACACACAGGAAAGATGATATAGAAAGATAGAGAGAGAAGAGAGAAAGAGAGAGAGAGCGAGAGAGAAGAGAGAGAGAGAGAGAGAGAGAGAGAGAGAGAGAGAGCCGAAGAGAGAGAGAGAGAGAGAGAGAGAGAGAGAGAGAGAGAGAGATCGAGGCCGAAAGAGAGAGAGAGAGGAAATGGGAAGGAGAAAGCGACAAAAGAGAAGAGGGAGAGAGAAGGAGAAGGGAAGGACAGATGGAAGAGGGAGAGGGAGATGAAAGAGGAGGGAGATTTGAAAGCGAGTGGGAAAGGGAAAGGGAAACATCAATAACAGAGTTACAAATAAGATGCAAATCATACACACACACTCCGAACGAAAAGGAGAAATGTAAAATGAAAAAAGCAGAATGGAAAAACATTCTCACATTCGGCACAGATGACACCAGAATAATTCCTAAGCTCACGAATGTAGTTAGAATCCCACTCCATCTAACGGCGGTCCATAAGGTCTCGAATCCTTGCTTAAAAGGTATTCTTGGAAGTCCTTGTTGCTATTGAGAGCAGATTTTAGAGACGGGAGAGAGAGAGAGAGGGGGGGGGGGGGCAAGGAGAGGAAAGGGACGGGAGGGAGAGAGGAGGAGAATGAAGTGATGGAGGAGGGAAAGAGAGAGGGAGGAGGAGAGAGAAGTGAGATAGATAGATAGGATGGATAGATATGATAAGATAGATAGAGAGAGAGAGAGAGAATTAGAGAGAGAGAAGCAGAAGAGAAGAGAGAGAGAGAGAGAAGCAGGAAGAGAGACAGAGAGAAAGAGAGAGTGGAAGAGAGAAGAGAGAAAACAAGAAAAGAGAGAAAAAAAACCAACCCTTAAAGCCGAACACGAGACCCAACCCATACGCAAGAGAGAACCCACAAAAGCAAACAAAAACCACCAACCACACCAGCAACAAAAGACCACAGAGAGACAGACAGAAGGACAGACACGCCCAACCAGGAAGCCGAAGGAGAGATAAGGGAACCGTGCATGAGCCGCCACAAAGGTCGAGTCTAACACCAGCCTCTTTGCAGCTTCCGAGGGTCTCCAGTCACAACCAGGATCGCCGGGAGAGTCAGAACAGCGAGTCGACTCCCGCTTGGTGTTGCCGGGGTTTGGGGTTGTGTATTGTCTGGTGTTGGTATTTGGACGGGGGTTGTTTGGGTAGTGTGGTGTGTATTGTTGGGTGCGTGGGTGCTCGTTGTATGTGGTTTGTATGTTGGTAGCGTGTGGTGTTGTATTTGCTGGTGATTTGGACGATGTTGGTGTTGTAGAGAGAGAGAGATGGAGAGAGACCAGAGAGGGAGAGAGAGAGAGAGAGATGAGAGAGAGAGAGAGAGAGAGAGAGAGAGAGAGAGAGAGAGAGAGAGAGAGAGAGAGAGAGAGGAGAGAGAGAGAGAGAGAGAGAGAGAGAGAGAGAGAGAGAGAGAGAGAGAGAGAGAGAGAGAGAGAGAGAGAGAAGAGAGGAAGAGAGAGAGAGAGAGAGAGAGAGAGAGAGAGAGAGAGAAGAGAGAGAGAGAGAGAGAGAGAGAGAGAGAGAGAGAGAGAGAGGAAGAGAGAGATAAAGAGAGAGAGAGAGAGAGAGAGAGAGAGAGAGAGAGAGAGAGAGAGAGAGAGAGAGAGAGAGAGAGAGAGAGAGAGAGAGAGAGAGGAGAGAGAGAAGAGAGGAGAGAGAGAGAGAGAGAGAGAGAGAGAGAGAGAGAGAGAGAGAGAGAGAGAGAAGAGAGAGAGAGAGAGAGAGAGAGAGAGAGAGAGAGAAGAGAGAGAGAGAGAGAAGAGAGAGAGAGAGAGAGAGAGAGAGAGAGAGAGAGAGAGAGAGAGAGAGAAGAGAGAGAGAGAGAGAGAGAGAGAGAGAGAGAGAGAGAGAGAGAGAGAGAGAGAGAGAGAGAGAGAGAGAGAGAGAGAGAGAGAGAGAGAGAGAGAGAGAGAGAGAGAGAGAGAGAGAGAGAGAGAGAGAAGAGAGAAGAGATCAAGAAGAGAGACAGAGAGAGACAGAAAAAAAAAACCCTTAAAGCCGAACACGAGACCCAACCCATCGCAAGAGAGAACCCAAAAAGCAACAAGCAACAAACAACACCACCAACCACACCAGCAACAAAAGACCCGACAGAGAGACAGACAGAAGGACAGACACGCCCACAGGAAGCCGAAGGAGAGATAAAGGGAACCGTGCATTAGCCGCCACAAAGGTCGAGTCTAACACCAGCCTCTTTGCAGCTTCCGAGGGTCTCCAGTCACACCAGGATCGCTCGGGAGATCAGAACACGAGGTCGACTCCCGCTTGGTGTTGCCTCGGGGTTGGTGTTGTATGCTGGTGTTGGTATTTGGACGTGGGGGTTGTTGGTGTATGTTGGTGGAGTTGGGTGCGTGGTGGTTGGCCTCGGTGCTTCTCTCTGTTGTAGGCTGGTTCTGGAGCAACGTACGCTGGTGTATTCTGGTGTGGTGTATTAGGGTTATTTGTGTATTAGTAATTGTGTATTTTGGGTGTAATTTATTTCAGGGCTATGGTGTATTTGGTGTTGGTTTAACAGAATATGGGGTATTTGGTGTATGTTGGTGATGTATTTTTGGTGTTTTAAATTTACACATGGGGTTAATTATTCTGGTGCTAGTATTTATACATGGGATATTGGCGGATTTTGGGAGTTGTCTGTATACGTAGGAATTGTGTAGGTGTATATTTACACTATCGGTGTTTCCATACTCAGGTTTACACACATATGCTGGCTGTGTATTTAGGTGTGGGAATTATGAATGTATTTTGGGGTTGGTGTCTGTGTGCGGGAATGTGTAGGGTGTATTTTGACGTTGTATGCATGGGATTTGTTAGTATAGTTTGAAAACTGCATGTGTTTATTTTAGTATTTTTTTGTGCATAGGATATTAAAGGTGTATTTTGGGGACTATGTGTATTTTGGTATTGAATTTGTGTAGTGAATATATAGGTGTATATTGGTGTATTCTCTGTATGTGTGGAAACTGTGTGTGTTTTGGCATTGTATTTATGTATGAAATTTAAAAGTGTATTTTAGAAAATGGATGTGTATTTTAATTTTATATTTATGCTCGGAGATTATAGGTGTTTCTCTGTCTCTGTCTCTGTCTCTCTCCTTCTCTTTCTTTCCCACTCTCCCTCTATCCATCACCCTCTCTTTCTATTCACCCCCTCCATCTCTCTCTGTATCCCCATCTTGCTCTTTTTTGTTATATCTCTCTACCTTCCTCCATTCATATCTCTTTCTCTGTCTGTCTGTCTGTCTGTTTGTCTGTCAGTCTGTCCGTCTGTCCTCTCTCTCCTCTCCTCTCTCTCTCTCTCTCTCTCTCTCTCTCTCTCTCTCTCTCTCTCTCTCTCTCTCTTCTCTCTCTCTCTCTCTCTCTCGTCTCTCTCTCTCTCCCCTGTCTCCTCTCTCGTCTCTTTCTCTCTCTCTTCCTCTCTCTTCCCCTTTCTCCCCTCCTCCCTCCGTCTCTCTTCCTGTCTCCCTCTCTTTCTCTTTCTTGCTCTCCGCCTCTCTTTCTTGCACTCCACCCTTTCGCTCCCCATTTCGCTCTCTCCTAATTTCTCTCCACCTCTCTCCCTCTCCGCTCTCCTTCTCTCCCTTCCTCCTCCCTCCGCCTCTCTCCCTCCCCCTCCGCCTCCCTCCTTCCCTCTCCTTCCCTCTCCTCCCTCCTTCCTCTCTCCCCCTCCTTCCTTCCCTCCACCTCTCTCCCTTCCTCACTCCTCCGCCTCTCTCCCCCCCTTCCCTCCCCCCTTCTCTCTCCCTCCTCTCTCCGCCCTCCTCTCCCCCTCCTTCCCTCCCTCCGCTTCTTTCTCCCTTCCTCTCACACCTCCGCCTCTCTCCCTTCCTCCCCCTCTCTCCTTCTCTCCCCCTCCCTTCCCTCCTCGCCTCTCTCCCCCTCCTTCTCTCCCTTCCCTCCCCCTCTTCTCTCTCCCCTCCTTCCTTCCCTCCCGCCTCCCTCTCCTTCCTCTCCCTTCCTCCCTCCTCGCCTCTCTCCCTCTTCTTCTCTCCCCCTCCTTCCCTCCCGCTCTCCTTCTCTCCTTCCTCCCTCCGCCTCCCTCTCCTTCTCTCCTTCCACCCTCCCTCCGCTTCCTTCCCTCCCTTCTTCCTCTCTCCCTCCTCCCTCCCTCCCCTCCCCTCCCCCCTCCTTCCTTCCCTCCTTCCTTCCTCCCTTCCTCCTTCCAGCTCTCCCTCTTCCCATGACCTTGTAGGGAGCAGAGAAGGCACGATAATAACCCGACCCACTTTCTGTCCCCTTAAATCAGAGACCAAAGATTTACTCACAATTACTCCGGCCACATATGGGCTGAATTCTGTTCTTGTTTTTGTTTATGTTTTCTTTGCTCGTAACAAAATCCATTTAGAATTGCCTCGGTTATGTGTGGTGTTATTTTTTGTTTGTTTTGTTTTGATTTTATTGCTCGTTAGAAAGGCTTATTAGTTCCAAAAATCCATTTATGATTTATTTTTCTACGTATGGTGTGATTTTTGTCTTTATTTCGCTCATTTCAAAATCTTGAGAGTAATTTTTTTTCTTTGTTTTTTTTTCTTTTCGCTCATTTCAAAATCTTGAGAGTAATTTTTTTTTTTCTTTGATTTTTTTTTTTCTTTTCGCTCATTTTCAAAATCTTGATAGTAATTTCTTTTTCTTTTTTCTTTTCGCTTATTACAATATTTTGGTAGTGATATGTCGCTTTATCATCATACATTTATCACGATAGTTCTAGAGCGGAAAGGATTCACTATACAGATTCAGCAGTTCGTTATAGTGACCGTGAGTGAATTGCTGTATGGTGTCTTAATTTTTGTTCAGTGTATGAATATACATACATATAATCATTTTTATTTACAAATTTTCTAATGCGTTTTATTTATTTATGGTGGAAGGAAAGGAGAGATTAATAAAATAGCGAAATGATAGTGAAGTGGTGATCAAAATATATGTTTCGTTGTATCTTTTTCTTTCGTTTGTTCAATTTGTGCTACTGAATGGTCTTTATTTTTTTTATTTTCTTTTTTATTCCCTTCTCTTTTTTTCTTTCTCTTTTTCTTTTTTTCTTCTTTCTCTTTTTCTTTTTTCTTTCTTTCTCTCTTCTTTCTCCTCTATCTTCTTTCCTTTTCGTTTATCTGCGCTGTAGGGCAATTGAAAAAAAAAATCCTCTTTCGCTTTTTTCCCTTTTTCATCAATTTTTCTCTCTTATGACACTAAATCCCATTAGGATATAACGTCGCTGAACTAATTATTCTAAAAGCTTCGTTTAAACGCCAATATAACACTTCCTTTGCATGTTCCGATTAAAGAAGAAACTGGCAACTCATATTCGTCATTTTTTTCAAATTCTGATTACAGCTTTTTTGCTTTTGATTTTTATTGATTTTTTTTCTTTGCCTCAACACCATTTTATTATTTCTTTTTCTTACATTTTCTCAGAAAAGAACATATACATATATGTGTACACATGTATATATATATATGTATTTCTTTATTTTATTACTATTATCTTACTATTATTATATTATTATTATTATTATTATTATTATTATTATTATTATTATTATTATTATTATTTGTTTTATCTATTTATTTATTTTTCATTTTTTTACTGAAAATATATTGATGTATTCCTAAACATATCTGCGTGTTTATGTCTTTGTGTGTACCCGCACACAAACTAATGCGTACACATATAAACACACAAGCGCATATTTATATAGACATGTGTACACTGTTTAATGTATATTGACATCTCCATGAAAGTAAATATCTTAGATTCTCACGCTCATTAAACAATATACGTGTCATTAACAAATATATCCTCATACGCAACATACACCTATAAACACGTATTTTGTCTCTGCTGAACGGCAACGACATCACCATCAACACCATCAGGAACACCATAAGCCCCACCATCGACAACAACATCGACACCACTACACCCACCCACACCACCACCATAAAAAACAACAACAACAAAGAAACACCACGAAGCAACAACAAAAAAGCGACACCATCATCACCACCCACCACCATAACCAACAACAAAAAACTCCAGCACCACCAAACCCACCTACGCACCTCCATCACCACCACCACCAAACAACAACAAAAATCTCCGCATCACCACCAACACCAACCACACCCACGACCATCGCAATCACCACCAACACCACCACAACCACCACCACCACCACACCCACGACCATCGCAAATCGCATCACCACCAGCCACCACCACCACACACCCACGGCGATCGCAATCACCACCAACACCACCACACGGGACCATCCAATCACCACCAACACCAACCCATGCAGACCACCGACCATCGCAATCACCACCAACATCGCAATTCACCAACAACGAACCACCAACCCAACCCCCCCCCCTCCTCCCCCCTCTTCCTCCTTCCTTCCTCCTCCCAGCTGACGACTCCTACAAAGCTCCCGAGAACTTGAGTTGGAGTTAAGCTTGACACAAGAACCGAGAAATAAGCTGACGTTCCCATTAAGCTTTGAAACGAGGATCTTAAAAGGAAGATTAGCCTCTGTAGACGATGAAGATTATCCTCCGTAGATGATGGTAATATTTCTTAAAGGTTATGTTTAATTTCGTTCATGTACTGGATCTAGGTCGGGGTATAGTGCTGGGGGGGGGGGGGAGGGTTGTGGAAGAGGATGGTGTTCAGAGTTCATAAGATCGATTTTCTTTATGTGTTTTTTCTTGTTTGGTTTGGTTTATTTGATTAGTATATTTATTTTCTTGTCTACATTAAAAAAAAAATCTGTATGGGTCTGCCTGTATCTTTTCTTCTTCCCGCCCTCTTTTTTTTTCTCTCTCTCTCTCCCTCCTTCCCTCATGCATCCCTCTCCCTTTCTCCTATTCCCCCTCTCCCTATACCCCCCCTCCCTTTCTCCCTCCCTTTCTCCTTCTCGCCCTATCCCTCTCTCTCTTTCTCCTTCTCTCCCTATCCCCTCTCTCTTCTCCTTCTCCCCCTCTCCCCTTCTCCTTCCCTTTCTCCCCCTTCCCCTATCCTTCTTTCCTTCTTCTCTTTCACATTCGTCCATTTAGTTTCTTTTCTTAAGATTTACGCTGACGTCTCCGCCTCGTTGGACTGACGAGAGAACGAGCAGCGCCTTTCACGATGATGGAAGGAGCGATCAATAAGAATCTTAATGATATATGTTCATCGCTAGCGGGCGCGCGCGTGCGTGTGTGTTTGTCTCGGTCTCTCTCTCTCTCGTCTCTCTGATTCTTCTCTTTCTCTCTCTCTCACTCTCGCTCTCTTATCTTGCCTTCTTCCCTCCCGCTCTCAATCTCCAACACCCCACCTCTCTCA
>NW_020869847.1:325549-333049 GCF_003789085.1 Penaeus vannamei | reverse complement strand
CTCACTCACTCTCTCTCACTTTATCTGTCTTCCTTGCACACCAAACCCTAAATCCTTACTTTTATCATTGTTGGTGCTATTTTTACTGTTATTATTATTACCATCATTGGTATTATTGTTGCTATTACTATTTTGAGTATTATCATTATTGTTATCATTATCACTATCTTTATTATTATTTCTATTATCATTATTTTTATTATTATCATTATCATCATGATTCTTAGTAGTAACATTAATATTGTCATTATCATTTTTACTATTATTATTATTATTAACTATCTAAATTATTACTAGTATTATCATCACTATTACTATTATCATTGCTATTACTATCAGTATTATTTTTATTGTTATCATTATAGTTATAACTAGTATTTTTATCATCATTATTATCACTAATACCATTACCCTTACCATCATCATTATCATTATCACTCTCATTATCAGTAATGTTTACAAAACCATACATACTCTATTACCGTTTCCTTATACCAGAAAATCCCATGTATATTAACCGGAATATAAAACAATACAGAACAGCGTGTGTAGCTTTTATAACAAAATAAAACGGATTCTGTGCCTTTTTTCTTTTATTTTCGCTCCCCTTGTCCGAACATTAACGAAAAGTGCAATGCCTGGTGCGTTCAGATAATACATCAGCATCACACACATAGAAAGAGTGGGCGCTGTTGTGAAAAGATATAAAATGCTATGTAACAAAACAGACCGTACTCTATCCAATGGGAAATATCAACATTAACAACGGGAGACTAACAGTAAATAAAAAAGGAAGAAGAAGAAGAAGAAAAAAGGATAGACAAAACAAACAAAGAGGTAAAATAAGCCACAGTAGTGTTTTGTCTTATGCGGTGCTGTTTCAAAACTGGAGAGGACTGGGTTCCTATTTGGGGAAATTCGGAGCACGGTGGTTATCTTCTTTCTCTCTTCTCTGTCTGTTTGTCTTTCTTTCTTTCTCTCTTCTCTGTCTGTTTGTCTTTCTTTCTTTCTTCCTCTGTCTTCCTCCTACGCTGTCTCTGCGGTGCATCTTCTTTCTCTTTCCTCTGTCTGTCTTTCTTTCTTCCTCTGCCTTCCTCCTACTTTGTCTCTGTCTGTTCGTCTCTCTGTCTCTGTCTCTCTCTTTCTTTCTTTATCTGCCTTCCACCTACTTTATTTCTTTCTTGGTCTGTTTCTCCTTTTCTCGTTCTCTCTTACCCCCATCCCTCTCCTCCTCCTATCCCCCTCCCTCTCTATTTCTCACATTCTCCCTCCTTTCCTCCCTCTCCCCTCTCTATCTCGCTTTCCCTTCTTCTCTTATCTCCCTCCCTCCCTCCCTCCCCCAGTATCTCCACCTCTCTCTCCCGCTCTCTCTCGCTTATCTCCACCCTCTCTCTCGCTTTCCCTCCTTCTCCCTCCTCCCTCCCCCTTCATCTCCACCCTCTCTCTCGCTTTCCCCCTCCCTCCCTCCCTCCCTCCCTCCCTCCCTCCCCCATTATCTCCACCCTCTCTCTCGCTTTCCCCCTTCTCCCCTCTCTCCCTCCCTCCCTCCCTCCCTCCCCCATTATCTCCACCAAGGAACAACGCGGGATGTGCTCTGAACCTGACATCTCCTCCAATAGGCTTTATTCTAAATCCTCAGAGCTTGTGAGAAATAATAGGCCTATGTGTCTCATTTCTCTCCTGCTCCTCACCACATCCCTTTCTGGAATCTTCGGGGGGGGGGGTGTATGGGAGGGGGAAGAGAGGGGGGAGTACAAAGGAGGAAGGGAGGGGAAGGGTGGGGGTGGGCTAGCAGGGGAGGGAGGGGTGAGGGGGGATAGGGAGGAGGAGGGGGAGGGTGGGGTGGGGTAGGAGGAGGGGGGGGAGAGGTGGAGGGTGGGGTGGGGTAGGGAGGGTAGGGGAGGGGGGGGGTAAGCAGGGAGAAGAGAGGGGTGGGGGTGGGGTATGGGGGACGAGTTGAGGGGCGGGGAGGGGTAAGAAGATGGGCATTGAGTTAAATAAGTAAGAGGAGAGGAGGGGAGGGGGGGGGGAGTGTACGAAGATGGGTAAAGAAGAATAAGGTTGGGGAGGGGGGTGGAAGGTCTGGGTAGGGGGTGGGGGTGTTAGAAGTGTTACCATGGTGATATCGTGGGGGTCGGATCCCTCAGGGTAGAAGGCGTTTGTCTTGTGTTTTTTTTCTATTTTCTCTTTTTTTTTAATTTGTTCTCGTCGGTGGGGAGTAAGGGTGGGGATCTGGGGAAACGTGAGGGGGGGGGGTGAGGGGAGGGAGGAGGAAGGCTATCTATCTAGTTTTTTTTTTTCTTGAGAGAAGAGAGAGAGAGAGAGAGAGAGAGAGAGAGAGAGAGAGAGAGAGAGAGAGAGAGAGAGAGAGAGAGAGAGAGAGAGAGAGAGAGAGAGAGAGAGAGAGAGAGAGAGAGAGTGAGTGAGAGAGACAGACAGACAGAGAGAGACAAACAGATAGAGAGAGAGAGAGGGAAAGGGATTGAGGGGAAAATAATATGGGAAAAAATAATGAAAAGAAGGAGAAGGTATTACACCCATAAATACAGGCTTATTTTTTTCTTTTATTACACGTTCTAAGAGATTACTGATCTCTGTTTATTTCATTGTAAGGGGCGGTTACTTGGCAAGAATCTTATCTCTCGCTCTCTCTGTCTCTCTGCTTATTTTGCACTTACTGTTTCTGTTTTCTGTCTCTCTTTCCTTTTCGGCATGGCTGTTATCTATCTATATCTATCTCTATCTGTCTCTGTATCTATCTATCTATCTCTATCTATCTATTATCTATCTATCTATCTATCTATCTATCTATCTATCTATCTATCTATCTATCTATCTATCTATCTATCTATTATATATATATATATATATATATATATATTATATATATATATATATATATATATATATATATTATATATATATATATATATATATATATATATATATACGCACACACAGACACTCACACACACAGATAGATAGATATAGATATGTAGATATAGATATGTAGATATAGATATGTATGTATTGTATATGTGTGTATACATATATATATATATATATATATATATATATATATATATATATATATATATATATGTATATATATATATATAGAGAGAGAGAGAGAGAGAGAAATCAAACATGCATACTTATTTACACCCATATCAATCTAATCAGAACGACCGAAACGCATCACCACTGAACAATAAACAAGATCAAGGAACACGAAGGAAATACTCTAAATGAAAAAGAAGAATAAGAATGAAAATAAGAAGAAAAAAATAAAGAAGAAGAAGAAAAATGAAGAAGAAGAAAAAATGGAAGAAGAAAGAAGAAGAACAAGGAGAAGAAAAGAAAAAAAAAAAAAACAAGGAATAGGCTCAGCGATTGAAATAGATGGATGGAGTTAAAAGTTGGGCTGGCGGCGCGTCTCGATAGATGGGCGGATGGATGGCTAGGGGCGGCCGCATTAGTCTTTGTCGCTTCCTTCTCCTCTTTT
The DNA here is from genome assembly GCF_003789085.1 of Penaeus vannamei. Lineage (NCBI taxonomy): Eukaryota > Metazoa > Arthropoda > Malacostraca > Decapoda > Penaeidae > Penaeus > Penaeus vannamei. The sequence goes on along the minus strand of NW_020869847.1, from coordinate 329,544 downwards.
CTCCGTGTCTGGGCGTTTATCGTTCGTTCTCCTTCTTCTATTTTCTCTTTCTGTGTTTGTTCGTTTGTCTTTTATCGCGGTTTCTTTTCTTATTCTTTTTCTCTGTGTCTGGGCGTTTATTGTTCATTCTCCTTCTTCTATTTTCTTTTTCTGTGTTTATTCGTTTGTTTGTTTGTCTTTTATCGCGGTCTCTTCTTTTCTTCTTTTTCTCTGTGTTTGGGCGTTTATCGTTCATTCTACTTCTACTTTCTTTTTCTTTGTCTGTTCGTTTGTCTTTTATCGCGGTTTCTTCTTATTCCTCTTTTTCTCTGTGTCTGAGCTTCTATCGTTCTCTCTCTCTCCTTCTATTCTGTCTCTGTGTCCGAGCCTTTGTTGTTCTTTGTCTCTCTTCTCTTTCTCTGCGTCCGTGTTTGTTGTTCTCTCTCTCCTTATTCTCTTTCTTTGTGTCTTTCTGCTTGTCGCTTCCTTATTCTCTTGCCTCTGTGTCTGTCTATTGTTCTCCCTCTTTCTTTTATTTTTTTGTTTTGTTTTGTGTTGTTTCTGGGCGTTTGTTGTTTTCTCTTCTCCTTCCTTTTCTCTGCGTGTCTGGTCGTTTGTTATTCTATCTCTCCTTCTTCCCTTTCTCTGTCCCTGTGCGTTTGTTGTTCTCTCTCCTTCTCCTCGTTTTCCGTGTCTCTCCCTTAGTTGCTCTCTCTCATTCTCTTTCTTTGTCTTTTATCGTGCTCTCTCTTTCTTCTCTTTCTCTGCGCCTATTTTATCGTTCTCTTTCTTTCTACATGTTATGTCGTCGTATATCTCGTTTTTCTCTCTTTCTCCCGTGCGCGCGCTCTCTCTCTCTCTCTCTTGTTCTCTTTCTTTCCCTGTCTCTGTCTCTCTATCTGCCTGTGTCTATCTTGTCTTTTCCTTTTTTGTTTCTCCTTCGCTCAACCGTTCTTTCTCTCGCTCATTTCCATTATCCTTCTTCTCTCTTTTTCCTTTTTCTTTTCTCAACTTTGTATTCCTGTTTTTTTTTTCTGCTTCCTGTTTCCTTCGTTAAAAAAAAAAAATCCTCTTTCATCACTTTGTTTATTCTTTCCTTGCCTTGTTTCCACTTTTCTAATTATCTCCTCTCACTGTTCTTTCCTTTTTTTCCCTTTTTATTCGGATATTCCTTCAATTCTTCTTCCTCCTGTTCTCTTTCGTTTTCTTTTAATGTACATTTTCCTCGTTTTTTCTCTTCTTCTGTTTCTCTCCCCTCTTCTTACTCCCCACCTCTTCTCATTTCCTCTTCCTCATCTTTATCTCCATTCTTCCTTCCCCTTCCCCCCCTTCCTCACCTGGGTTGGGGGTGGGATGATGGGAGGGATGGGGGGGGGGGGGACTTCCATACATCCTTCAAAAGGGACGCGTCATTTTTCAAGTTACCTTTGTCAGCTCTGTTTTTTTTCTTTCCTTATTTATGATTTATTTTTGTTATTTTGTTATTTTTCTAGTATTTTTTTCCTTGTTTTATTTATGATTTGTTTGTATTATTTTTTTTTTTGTCTAACATTTTTTCTTTTTCTTTCCTTATTTATGTTTTTTTGTATTATCATTTTTCAATTCTTTCTTTTTCTTTTTCTTAGCTCATTTGTCGATTTTTGCATTTTCTTTCTAATATGTTCTTGTTTTTTGGCCTCCCCCCAATGTCTGCATTTGTTATATTTCTTTGTGTTATATTTTTGTTCTTCATCTCCATTTTTCTTTACTATGTTCCCCTAATTTTGTACATTTTATTCCCATAATCACTGGAGTTTTTGCCATGTTTTTTCCCCTCAAATCTCTGTTTTATTGGCATTTTCCCCCCATCTCTGGACTTTTGGTAATGTTTTCCCCTTTTTGGATGTTTGGCCATGATTTCCCCCCCCCCAATCATTGGACCTTTTGGCAGGCTATCCCTATATTTTCCATTTTCTGATTTTTTTTTATCGTTTTTTCCCCTCAGGGATTTTTTTGGGCATGTATTTCCCCCTCTAACCAGCTTTTTTGGATTTTTCCCCTTTATCTCTGGATCTCTGGAGCCCCTTACTCCCTCATTCCGGATCTATGGGTAAGTAATTCAGAAATTCACTCTCGGATGTTTTGGTCTTCTGTTTGGGTTTACAGAACGGCACAACCCCGTCTGAATTTTTTTTTTTGAGTTTCCCCTTTGACCTCCGATTCGCGTTTTCTATTCTTGTCTATTTTTCGTTTTCTTTCCGTTACAGCTTTATTCACATTTTAACATTCTGTCTTCCTTCCCTCTTCTTATTCTGTCCTTCGCCATTTCTTCTCTTTCCTGCTAGAAGATCCTAGAATCCTTTTCCTTCTCTCTTTCTCTGTTTCCTTCCTCTCTCCCCCTTTCTCTCTCTCCTCTTTTTTTTCTTTTTTGCCTGTCTCCCTCTCTCTGTTCCAGTTTCCATCCCTCCATTCCTCCCCCACTCTCTTTCCCCGTCTCTCTGTCTGTTTTTATCCTCCATTCCCTCTTCTCTCTCTTTTCTTTCTCCTCCCCTTCTTTTTTCTTCTTCATCTCTCATTGTCCTCTTTTCTCTCTCTCTCTTCTCTTCTTCCCTTCCTTGCTTCATCTCTCTCTCTCTCCATCCCTCCTTCTTCCCTTCTTCTCCTCTCTCTCTCTCTCTCTCTCCATCCCTCCCTCCCTCCTTGCTTCCATCTCTCTCTCTCTCTCCCTTCCCTCCTTGCTCCATCTCTCTCTCCATCCCTTCCTCCCTCCTTTCTTCCATCTCTCTCTCTCTCTCCTTCTTCTCTCTCTCTCCCTCCCTCCCTTCTTCCATCTCTCTCTCCTCCCTCCCTCCCTCCTTTCTTCATCTCTCCCCCCCCCCCTCCCCCTCCGACCCATCTCTGCCTGCTCGTCGAACCAAAGTATTGCAGCTTCCTCCTCCTCCGCGATTTTTTCTCTGCCAAGATATCTCTCACGTTCGCTCAGGTTCATTCATTCCCGCGGCCTCTCCTTCCTCTCTCTCTTTCTCTCCGTCTTTCTCCTTCTCTCTCTCTCTTTCTCTCCGTCTTTCTCATTCCCTCTCTCTCTCTCTTGTCTTTCTTTCTCTGATTCTCTCTTTTTTCTGTTGTTTCGTCTCTGTATGTCTGCCTGCGTGGATGACTTTTTTTCTTCTTCTCTCTTTCTCTCTCTTTCTTTCTTTCAACTCTCTTTTTCTATCACTGTCTTTCTTTCTCTTTCTCTCTTCCTCCCTCCCTCCCTCCCTGTGTCTGTCTGTATAATTCTTCTGTCTCTCCCTCTTTTTCTTTATTTTTTCTATCTATTTTTTTTTCTCTCTACCGTTTTTTTTCCTCTTTATCTCTCACTGTTCCTCCTTCTCTCTCTCTCTCTTTTTTCTCTTCTCTCTTCTCTCTCTCCCTCTCTCTTTCTCTCTCTTTCCTCTTCCCTCTCTCTCGTCCTCTGACAGTCCAACCTTTCCTCAGTACACCGTGAATTCACAAAGGGATCGGACACTGTGTCGGTTACGCCAAGATACGTTATTTTGAATATTTGAAATGTGTTCGGATGGCTGTAGAGGATCGGACACGTGCGTTAGGGAACGGGGAACTTGTTATTGTTGTTGTTTTTGTTGGTATTGTTATTCTTGTTCTTCTTTCGTATCTGTATTATTATCATTATTACTATCATTATCACTGTTATCATCATGATAATGATTATAATAGTAATAATGAAGATGATGATGGATAAATAATAATGATGAATAATAATGATAATAATGACAATGATGGCAACAGCATGATAAATTACAACAGTGATAACATTAGTAGCAATAGAGCAATAAAAATAATAACAATAATAGTAATAATATAGAAAATGATAATAATAATGATAATTATCATCATTATATTGCTGCTCCTATTTTCATTTTGTATTGTCATAGCTATCATTGTTACCAAGATCCCCATCGTTTGTGTTGATCATTAGTTACGTCATTTTAGTGATCGGAGTGATTCCCATCCAACAAGGAGCAGATGAACAAACA
>NW_020869847.1:295549-305549 GCF_003789085.1 Penaeus vannamei | reverse complement strand
ATTCCTCGTTCCTCCCCCTCCCCTCCCCCCTTCTCCCTCATGCATCGGGTGTTTGATGTTTGCAGAGTTTTTTTTCCCTCTTTTATTTTCTTTGTCACTCGCTTCCTTCCTTTTCTCTCTTTTGTCTTTGCATGTATTGCGATCTCCTCTTCTTTATTCTTTTCTTTTTTTATTATCTTGTATTTTTTCTCGTCTGTTTGTTTCTCAGTATATTCCTGTCTGTCTGTTAATTTCTGTCGGGTTGTCTGTTTCTCTCTCTCTCTCCCATCCTCTCCCTTTCCTCATTCCCCTCCCTCTCTCTCTCTCTCTCTCTTTCTCTCTCCCTTCTCTTACTCTCTCTCTCTCTTTCTCGCTCTCTTTCTCTCTTCTCTCTCTCCTCTCTCTCCCCCTCTCTCTCTCCTTCTCCCCCCCCCTCCTCTCTCTCTCTCTTTCTCGCTCTCCCTCTCTCTCTCTCTCTCCCTCCCTCCATGGTAATTGGTTCCTAACTTTCTTCTCTTCTTTCCACGTAGACTTTCTAACTTGGTTTAGATCTTGGTCAATGCATCTTAACTTCTTTCGTTCTCTCTCTTTCTCTTTATCCCTCTTCCTCTTTATTCCTTATTTCTGATTTTCAAGAGCATATAATAAGAAATTCTTACGAAATCTCCAATTTTTTATCTTCTCGCAAAAACAAACAAACAAACAACAACAACAAATAACAACAACTACAACAACAAAAAAGGTCTAACACAATTACATTAGAAAAAGTTTTTGGATCATGTCATACATCTTATCGAATTCCAAAATGACTTATTATCAGCAATATAATTATCGGCAATGATATAATTATAATGACATTTCTCCCGACTTTTGTATCATTAATTTCATGTTATATTTCACATTATTATCGACCATTATCAAGCACAATGATAACTTTCATAATCATTTTTACTTTATCTTTTGCTAATGATATATATCTATTTTGTTCCATATTTAATAACCAATAATGATCTAACATATTCTTTTTATAAACTTAATTATAATATTTCATCAAAAGCCTAAAAGCAACATTTATATCACCATGATCGTCTATCACCGTTAAGCACAAATTTTTTTCCTACTAACATATGGTATATATATATATATATATATATATATATATATATATATATATATATATATATATATATATATATATATATCGTGTACATAATTAACAATAATGATTCTAATGCATTCTATCAGTGACCAAAAAGCAACGTCTGTCACTATGCATGATTGTCAACAACGATATAAATATATTCACTCATGACGTTTTGATGCATTTTATCAGAGATAAAAAAAAAAAAAAAAAAAAAAAATGTTATCCCTGAATGAATATCAACCGTGATCAGGAACAACGATATTTTCCGTTATATCTGTCGTGCTGTACATGATTATCAACATAATCATATCTATTCGTGACATTTATCGAAATAATTTTCATCAAAGAGAAAAGAAAAAAGGAAGAAAAAATATTTACGTCACCGATAAATAATCATCAACAACGGTCGAACACGATGATATCTACTCGTGACTTTTATCCTAATAATCTTTACCAAAGGCCAAAACAACAACAACAACAATCACATCACCCACGCATGATTATCAACAACACTCGATAATCCCATTTATTCGCGACACCCTGTCTTTGCTCAGCCAATTCCCCTTAGTGATGGCGGACGAAAGACGAGATCTGGCGCCTCTCCTTCTCCAGCTGCTAATTGCCCCGCCGCCGCCCTTCTGCAAGTCTCCTATAGAGTCCTATTAGCTCCGGATTTATCCTTCCGGAGCCTGGGACGCGCGCGCGAGATTAATTATACAGGCTCAAGATCCCTTCGTTAATTTGCAACGTCAATAATTTGCTCAGGGTTCTCTATCCTCCGATGGCTATAAACTCCAGAAGAGACAGAGCAATCGCCTCTCACCGGGTGACTCTAAAGGGATTAGATCCTTTATTTTCGCTGCTCATTGGTCCGTTCGTCGGGTGGTAATGAGGTTGAGTTCTCTCTCGCTGATTCTGATGAGGATCTAAGAGGATCCGGGAGGAATATAGGCGCGTTTATTGATGCATAAAGACAATGGCTGTTTCGTTTTTATTAATTTTGTGTGAATGTGAACAGAGCTTCATAAGTTATCATTTTTGGTTTGCATTTTTCTATGAATTTTAGTGTTCGGAATCTTAATAACGATAACAGTTAAAGCATATGATGATAATGATGATGGTGGTGGTGATGATGACGATGAGGAGGATAATGAAAATGATAATGATAATAATGATGATAAGAATAACATTAAAAATAATGATAATAATAACAATAATTATAATAAAAACAATAATAATAACGATAGAGCTAATGACGATGATAATAATGATTATTGATAATAATAATAGTAATGATAATGATAACAACAATAATAATAAAAACAATAATAACGAAAATATTGATAATAATAGTAATGATAAAAATAATAACAACATAATCATAATGGTAATAAATATGATAATAACAACAACAACAACAATAACAATGATAATTATATTGATTTTGATGGTATTGCAATCCTACTATTACTGATGATAATAATAATGATAACGATAACGATCATAAAAATAGCAATAGCAATGCTAGTAATGTAAAGAGTAACAACAACAGGAATGATAATAGTAATTGTAATAATGATGATAATGAGGAAAGAATAACGACGATAATATTGGCAATGACAATGAAGACGATGATATTCATGTCGCTCTCATTTCTACTACTGCTACAACTGCTACTATTGCCACTACTATTAAATCACCACCATCACTACCACCACTACTATTACTGCTACCAAAACTACTACTGCTATTACTACTATTACCACTACTTCAACTGCCACTAAAACTACTACTGCTATTACTACTATTACCACTACTTATACTGCTACTACTATAGTAGGACGACAACAAATACTTTTACTACTACTACTACCGATACAACTAACAAAATAATATTATGTTTTATTTCTCTCTCGAGTGAAATTGATACGGTTATATGTACACATGATATTATTGATAGAAAACATGAAAGTCCCCCCCCCCCAAAAAAAAAAATAAAAATTAAATTGAAATAACTTCACCCTCACCTACCCAAAGGATATACTTTGGTAGTCACTATCAAAACGTTGATTAAACCAGAGCCACATATCCCTTTGTTCGTAAAAATACTCACTCTTTATGAGGATATTAAAGCATTTTCTCCCTCAAAAATATTTCCCGCGAGGTACTCAGTACAGAGTACCTCGCATTTACTCATTTATATAAAATTTCACCCACGTTTATAATAATTTATTCAAACATGTGAAAAACAGGCACGCGCCCATGACTCACACACACACACACACACACACGCACACACACATATATATTTATATTTATATACATAATGCGTATGCGTGCGTGTATGGTGAGGGGTGTGTGGGATGGTTATGTGCTTGTGTTTTTGTGTCTGTGAATGACTGTGGGTCTACATCTGAGTGTATGTGAAAGAGCGTGTTTACCTGCCCCCCCCCCCCCCCCCCAATGTCCATACCTCCACTTCCCTCCCATCCTCCTCCCCCCTTCTCTACCCCCACTCCCCCCATCCTCCTCCCCGCCTCCGAAAAACAAAAATAAACCAAAATCTACCCGAAAAAAAACTGATAAACAGAGAAACTAACCCGCTCCTACCCCCCTCCAACACCCCCTCCCCCTTCACCCCCTTCTCCCCTTCTCTCCCCTATACACTCCCCTTCTCCCTCTCTTGCCTCACTAAGTGGTGGAGTATGAAGTGAAGTGTTAAAGAGGCCATTTGACGAAAGTTTTTTTTTTTTTTTTTTCTGCAGATAAACGATCCCGTAAATGAAGGAAAGGGCAGTGAAAGGAAGCTTATGTGCAGTATTTCTGAGACTTTGGCAATTTCGAGGAACAAATGGTAGATGGGGAGTGCAATTTACTGGGGGGGGGGAAGGGGGGAGTAATGTACCATGCTCTTGCTTTCTCGTTTTCGTTCTCTGTCTATCTATATCTATCTATATCTATGTACTCTATCTATCAATTTATCTATCTTTCTATATCTATATCTATCCATATCTGTCTATATCTATTTACTCTATCTATCTATTTATCTATCTGTCTATATCTTTTTCTCGCTCTCTCTCAACTCTCTCTCTCTATATATATATCTATTTATCTATCTGTCTGTCTGTTTATTTATCTGTCTCCCTCTCTTTCTCTTTCTCTCTCCCTCTCCCTCTTTCTCTTTCTCTCTCTCTCTCTCTCTCTCTCTCTCTCTCTCTCTCTCTCTCTCTCTCTCTCTCTCCTCTCCCTCCCCTCCTCTCTCTCTCTCTCTCTCTCTCTCTTTCTCCTTTCTCCTCTCGTCTTTTTCATCTTTCCCCTTCCTCTCACTTCATTAAATGTTCATTATCTGAACAGACCTGCGCTAATTTTGAAAATCAGGAAGATGTTATTTAATAAAATCAAAACAAATTTGAGTGATATTGTAAAACCACCTCCGTATTTTATTTTTTTTTTTTATTCTTTTTTTTTTTACATGAACTATATCGTAATTCATGATTTGCTGTATTTATTTATAATCGCGTGTTCGTGTTCCAAACGTGTTTAATGTCAACAAAGGCCTGAGGAGGTTGAAAGCGAAAAGGGAAAGAGTTGGATATTAAGATTAGATATTGCGAGTTGAGTATCAAGGTTAATTAGAGGGAGAAAAATTATATTACATCTATAAATAACGATTTCTATAAATATAACGAAATTGCAGTTACTGAATTGGATATAAAGGAAATAGCTAATAGATAAATCTTCATAATATTCTTCATCATCTTCGTCATCTTCTTTTCCTTGTCCTTCCCGATCTCTTTCTATTTCTCTTTCTCTTCTCCATCTTCTCCTTCTCCTTTTCCTTCTTAACTTCTCCTTCTCTTTTTCCTTCTTAACTTCTTCTTCTCTTTCTTCGTCTTCTTCTTACATTCTCACCTTACTTGTACTTTCACGGTCAAAAAAGAAAAGAAAAGAAAAGAAAAGAAAAAAAAACCTAAAGAGTATACCACATTCATCAAAATTTACACTCGGCCACAAAAAGAAATGTATCTAATCAGTTTTCACGATCCACAGAGCTCTCAAATTTCACCGTCCTCTAAAATCCTTATAAGAAATAAATAACAAAACGATCAAATAAATAGGTATGTGAATAAGCAAATGAAAAAATATAAATAGAGAAGTTGTTTTGAGAGAAGATAAGACTCTCTTTCTGTGTGGACGTCTGTGGTGAATTCAAATACTCCAAAGTCCTTTTAAAAATTATATTTAAAAAATGATCCAATGAATATATAGGTAAATACGTAAAAAAAAAAGAAATAGTGAAGTTGTTGTGAAATCAAGTACTCCAAAGTCCTTTTAAAAATATATTAAAAAATGATCCAATGAATAGATAGGTAAATACGGAAATAAAAAAAAGAAATAGTTGTTTTGAGAGAAGATAAGACTCTTTTTTGCTCTTTGTGTTCACGTCTCAGGTGAATTCACGTGAAAATCCAGGTGTGAAAGAGAGAGAAAAAAAAGATGTTTCTTGTACTTTCTTCGACTGAATGCTAACTGTCTGATTAAGACTGTAGATACTAAGGGTACACTGAGCAGTTTTTTTTTCTTTTTCTTCTTTTCTTCTCTTCTTCTTGTTCTTCTTCTTCTTTCTTTTTCTTCTTTTTCTTCTTTTCTTTTTTTCTTTCTTCTTTCTTCTTTTTCTTCTTTTTCTTCGTCTTCTCTTCTTTTTTTCTTTTTTGTATATATATTTATATATATATATATATATATATATATATATATATATATATATATATATATATATATATATGCCGTAAGTATGTATAAAGAATGGCTAAATTAATCAATTGATTAATTGCAAACACTAGAAAAAATATATGAATAATCAATCAAAAAATCACGTAAGGAGAAAATTCAAGTACTTTTATTTTCTCTTTTTTTTTTCTTTTTTCTTTATTCATTATTTCTCTCTCTCTCTCTCTCTCTCTCTCTCTCTCTCTCTCTCTCTCTCTCTCTCTCTCTCTCTCTCTCTCTCTCTCTCTCTCTCTCTCATTTGCTGTTCTCGATGCTGCTTTTCCTCGATTGTGTCTGAAATACTGTTCAGGGGATATTTTGCCAAAAAAAAAAAAAAAAAAAAAAAAAAAAAAAAAAAAAAAAAAAGGAAACATGAAAAACAAAGCAATTTACGAAGTACTGGTTTTCTCTTCATCTCGGGTTTCCGCAAAGGGTGATGATGGTGATGATGAGGATGGCGGTGTTGGTGATGATGATGGATGATGGATGGTGTTGTGATGATGGTGATGATGAGGATGATGCATGATGATGATGATGATGTGATGATGGTGATGATGAGGATGATGGTGATGATGATGATGAGGATGGTGTTGGTGATGATGGTGATGATGAGGAGAATGGTGATGGTGATGATGATGATGAGGATGGGTTGGTGATGATGAGGAGAATGGTGATGATTGGATGATGATGATGATGGTGATGAGAGGATGGTGATGATGATGATGGATGATGATGATGAGGATGATGGTGATGATGATGATGGTGATGATGGTGTTGGTGATGATGAGGAGAATGGTGTGATGTGATGATGATGATGATGATGACATGATGATTGGTATTGGTGATGATGGTGAGCTTAAATGGTGATGATGAGTAGAATGGTGGCTATTATCATTACTACTGTTCTTATCACCATCATCATGATTATCCTTTCATCTTTGTCATTATCAATCATTATTATCTTTTCTAATTCATGTTCTTATTCTTATCATTATGTTTACTATCATCATCGAGATCATAATCAATCATTATTTTTGTTATTATTAATTTTATCATTACTATTCCTTTTCCTATTACTATTATTATTACAATAAATATTGTTATCAGTATCATTATTATTGTTATTATCATTATTATCATTATCATCATTGCTATCATTATTATAATTATTATTATCATTTTCATTATTATTATTGTTATTATTACTATTATTATTAGTAGTAATAGTATTACTATTATAATAATAATAATAATAATTATTATTATTATCATTGTTATCATTATTGTTATAATCATTATTATTATTTTTATTACTATTGTTATTATTATCATTATCCTTATTATCTTCATTATCATCATTATCTTTATCATCATTATCATTACATTAATATTGACAATTTAATATTGTTTTATTAATGTTAATATTTCAATTATCATTGTTATCGTTATTACCATAATCATTATTAATGTTATTATCATCATCATTATCAATATCATTATTATTACTATAGTTATTAATACTATTATTATCCTTTTTATTACTATTATTATTATCATTATTATTGCTATCAATATTATTTTTATTACTTTTATCTTCATTATCATCTTTACTATTTCTGTTATTATCATTATTATTCCTATCATTCTTATTATCATTACGGTTATTATTGTTATTGCTATTATCGTTATCATTATCATTGCTATTTCTGTTATTTCTATTATCGCTATTACCATTATCACTATTATCAATATCATTGTCATTGATATCAGTATCATTCTAATGAATACTGTTTTTATTGCTATTATCAATACTATCTATATTATCAACAGCATTCTTGTTATCATTATCATTATCATCATTACTATTTTTCATTATTATCACTATTGCTATCATTGCCATCATCATCATCATTATTGTTACTGTTCAATTGCAGTTTGAAACAAAAAACATTTCTCCCCCCCCCCTCTCTCTCTCTCTGTCTTGTTCTTCTTCTTTTCTTTCTTCTTTCTTCTTCTTATTATTATTATTATTTCTTCTTCTTTTATTCACCTCTCCTCGATCAGTTCGTCCGCCTCGATCTCTGTCAACAGTTATCTCACAGACTGCCTGAATTCCTGTAAAAACGGTCTCACTAGCAAGGTCTGGGACCAACTTGAATCCCCTGCAATGGCGTTCAGACCACTGGGAGTCGCCGGCAGTGTTGCTTGCAGAATTGCATTTACCAGGTAGATATATTTATTACTTAAATTATATCTACTTTTACAGTGGTGAAATATGTCTATAGTTGAACGCATATGTGTATATGGATATAAAGAATATGGATAACTAGATAGATAAATTTATATATATATATTATATATATTATATATATAATATATATATATATATATATATATATATATATATATATATGTGTGTGTGTGTGTGTGTGTGTGTGTGTGTGTGTGTGTGTGTGTGTGTGTGTGTATGTGTGTGTGTGTGTGTGTGATGTGTGTGTGTGTGTGTGTATGTGAGTTTGTGTGTGTGTGTGTTTGTGTGTGCGTGTATGTGTGTACATGGATAGATAATTGTATATATATCTGTCTGTTTGTCTTTCTATCCTTGACTATCTTTATACGTGTCCATGCATACATTTTTCCTCCTTCCGAGGAAGATCGAGAGGTAAAGACAAATCAAGACTCACACACTATAGAGTTTCCTTTTAACTGGTCCTCTCTTTCCCAGATGTCTTATAAATGTTTAATTTGGAGAGATACGGATAATTTAACATGTCCAATCCATTCCATATAGATTCCACAACCCATAACCATACATAATATAACAAGGATATTTCTCTGGTAAATCACAGGTGGAACAACCACACACATGCACCGCCAATCTTGTTTATATCTCCAGCTCTCACATGCACTACATAAAGGTTTCGAATGGTACATAAAATTAATACTTGTACCATTGTATCACCTTCACAATGTGATAAGAATAGGATAAAAGGATAAAATGAAAACCCACGAGCAGGTACGATATAATGCTAACACGAGCAGGGTCACTGGCAAAATGACCGACCGCCTAAGTTACAGGTGAGGATATACCGCCATACATGCGTTTTACAGTCGAGGGAGAGCGAGTATAAACAAAAGTCAATTTCGTTAGAAAGTTGTATCAATCGATCCCGAATCACTAAAGTCACGTGCGATGTACACAAACCCTTTCTACACACAACGCATACTTGTGTGTGACTGCCTCTGTGTATCGGACTTCTATCAGCATCTCAAACTTTATAAGTACAGGATATATCAAAGTTTTATCCTCTGTCTCCCTATAATCGTATCATGGGTACGTGCCTGTTTTTCACATGTTTGAATAAATGATTATAAACGTTAGTGATATTTTGTAAAAAGGAGTAAAAGCAACTTAATAACTAGTCTGTACTGAGTACCTCGCGGGAAATATTTTTGAGGGGGAAAATGCTTTAATATCCTCATAAAGAGTGAGTATTTTTACGAACAAAGGGATATGTGGCTCTGGTTTAATCAACTTTTTGATAGTGACTACCAAAGTATATCCTTTGGGTAGGTGAGGGTGAAGTTATTTCAATTTAATTTTCTATCTTTTTTGGGGGGGACTTTCATGTTTTCTATCAATAATATCATGTGTACATATAACCGTATCAATTTCACTCGAGAGAGAAATAAAACGTAATATTATTTTGTTAGTTGTATCGGTAGTAGTAGTAGTAAAAGTATTTGTTGTCGTCCTACTATAGTAGTAGCAGTATAAGTAGTGGTAATAGTAGTAATAGCAGTAGTAGTTTTAGTGGCAGTAGAAGTAGTGGTAATAGTAGTAATAGTAGTAGTAGTTTTGGTAGCAGTAATAGTAGTGGTGGTAGTGATGGTGGTTATTTAATAGTAGTGGCAATAGTAACAGTTGTAGCAGTAGTAGAAATGAGAGCGACATGAATATCATCGTCTTCATTGTCATTGCCAATATTATCGTCGTTATTCTTTCCTCATTATCATTATCATTATTATTACAATTATTGTTATTATCATTACTGTTGTTACATTTCTAGTATTGCTATTGCTATTTTTATTATCGTTATCATTATT
>NW_020869847.1:262667-281059 GCF_003789085.1 Penaeus vannamei | reverse complement strand
TCTGCGGGACATTTAACCATCTTTTACAGAGCCAGTCAGAGCGAGCGTTATTCTGTCAGGTGTGAAGGATAGGGAGCGAGATTTGAGGCGGAAGAAAGACGCGAGAAAGGATAATCTGAAGGAACGGAAGAAGGGCGAGCAATGGCAATGGCGGAAGAAAAGTGAAGGTGGAAGAAGGAATGAAAGACCGAAAAAAATGCAGGGAAAAGATAGAAGAAAGGAAGGAAGGCAAAGAAGACAATTGATAGAAAGAGAAAGAGCGAAAGAAAAGAAACGAAAACTGAACAACTGATGGCAGAAAAAAGAAAGAACACTCGAAACCCAGTAAGAATTGAAAGGAATGAAATAAAATAGAGAAGATAGGAGGGACATGAAAATAAAAGCGTTAAGCCACAGGAAGAACAGGGATAAATAAGGACTGAAAAATAAAACAATTAGACCTAGATAAAGGTAAATAATAACTACAGATAAATAAACACATACAAACAGCAGCAGAATGCGAGAGTGGAAGGGAGAGAAAGAGAGCGGGCGAGAGAAGCAGAGAGAGACAGAGAAACAAAGAGAGAGAGAGAGAGACAGCACCGGGCGATTCCCCCCCACCAGTCCCGCCCAATGGAGACAGAGCACACAGGATGGGAAGACAGCTAAAAAAATTCCCCGTAGATCCCCATCGCCGCCATCACAGGACGGCCCCCTCCAAGACTGCAGAGGAGCTCGGGACTGTGCGCCCGCCTCGTAAACTGATCGGTAGGTGGGAACGATGCAATGATAACGCTATCGCCCTCGATCAGAGCGGAGGGAGGAGGCCCGTGATAGACAAATGAAAAACACAAGAGCCACAACAGGTAAAAAAGAAAAAAAAAACATTAACAGACGAAACACAAGAGCCACAACAGGTAAAAAAGAAGAAAAAAACATTAACAGACGAAACACAAGAGCCACAACAGGTAAAAAAGAAAAAAAATGAACAGACGAAACACAAGAGCCACAACAGGTAAAAAAAAGAAAAAAAAAAAAAAAATTAACAGAGGAAACACAAGAGCCACAACAGGTAAAACAGAAAAAGACGAAACAAATGAAACACAAGAGCCACAACAGGTTAAACAGAAAAAGACCGAAACAAATAAACACAGGCCACACAACAAGGTAAAAAACAGTAAAGACGAAACAAATGAAACACAAGAGCCACAACAGGTAAAACAGGTTTTAAACACAAAAAAAAGACGAAACAAATGAAACCAAGCCACAACAGGTCTAATAAAAAAGGAAAAAAAAAAAAACATCACCAACAGACGAAACACAAGAGCCAGAACATGTAAAAAAAAGCAAAGAAAAAAAAAGACGAAACACAAATGAGACACATGAGCCACAACAGAAAAAATAGAAAAAAACAGACGAAACCCAAGGCACAAACAGGGGAAGAAAACAACGACCCAAGAGGCCACAACAGGGGAGAAAGAAAGAAAGAAAAAAGGGACTAAAATAAGAGCCACAACAGTTAAAAAAGCAAAGCAAAAAAAGATCGAAACACAAGAGCCACAGCAGGTAATAATAATAATAAAAAACAACACGCGAAGCCACAAAGACAGCAAGAACAGCAGCAAAAACCGAACGTCAAAAAACAGCAAACAGCAAACAACCGCTCTTTAATTCCCCCCACACCCCCCTCTCGCCAATAAGAACCTCACGAACACATCATCACAATGAGATATTGACTCTTAGCGACCCGTAAACGATGCCCGGTTAATGGCCCCAGCCGATGGTATGGTAATCTGGACGCGGTTGGAGCTTACAGGCCAATGTTACAAAAGTGTTGGCGATTTGGCGAGAGAGAGAGAGGAGATAGAGAGAGAGAGAGAGATAGAGCAGAGAAGAGACGAGGAGAGGAGAGAGAGAGAGAGAGAAGAGAGAGAAGAGACGAGAAGAGAGAGAGAAGAGAGAGAGAGAGGAGGAAGACGGATGAAGAGGAGAGGAGGGAGAGAGAGAGGGAGAGAGAGAAGAGAGAGAGCCGGAGAGAGAGAAGAGAGAAAGAGACGAGAGAGAGAGAGAGAGAGAGAGAGAGAGAGAGAGAGAGAGAGAGAGAGAGAGAGAGAGAGAGAAGGAACGGGTGGGTGGAGGGAAGGAGGAAAGAGAGGGAGAGGGAAGAGAGAGAGAGATAGACAGAGAGAGAGAGAGATAGAGAGAGATAGAGAGAGGAGAGAGAGAGAGAGAGAGAGAGAGAGAGAGAAGAGACCCTTACGCTCTCAAGGTAAACACGCGTTGAGGGAACACGCTCATTGCTTAGACTCTGGAGGTGTCCTGCTTGATTCGAGGGTGAACCGGAGAAGGAATGATCCATTGCTGTGGCTATTCTGATGCCATGTGCGCGCGCGCGCGCGTATATGTGTGTGTGTGTGTGTGTGTGTGTGTGTGTGTGTGTGTGTGTGTGTGTGTGTGTGTGTGTGTGTGTGTGTGTGTGTGTGTGTGTGTGTGTGTGTGTGCGTGTGTGTGCGTGTGCGTGTGCGTGTACTCTTCACACTCAGAACCGGAAGACCAGCTGTCCTCCCCACACAGACTCGGAGACAGCACAGACTCGGAGTCGTTTCAGTCCACCTGCATTTCGTCTTCAGTCCCAGCCAGTCTCGGGGCGACAAGTATAGGGGGCTCATCGACACCCGGTGCTTGCGTTCATCACAGGATCTCACCGCCCCCGGCCCTGATGCAGCCCGAGATCACTGCACGACGATGATGCTGTGGTTCTCGCTGATGAAGGTGCCAGGCCAAACACACTGATAATATTGTGATATACTCCGGAATGAAGCAGCGAAAGAAGAAGGGCAGTGGGATGATTGCGCGGCTCTGTAATAGATGGCGCTGGCGATGCCTTGCTCGAGTTTGTCCGTTTCTTTTTCGGAGACTTGATTGAGTTCTAGATTACCTTCGTTGGGGAAGAGACAGCTTTGCTTATCGTGAAGCCAATGCTAATTGTGATTTTATAAACATCGGTCTTGTTCGCGCCTATGGCATCGTTGCGAATATCCTTAGGGAGACAAACACCCTCCTTTGGGTCGGCCATTCAGCATCTGATGGGTGGCAGCCGATGAATCTAGCAACTGTGGTACTTCTTGCAAGCTGGCAAGCAAAGGCAGGAGGGAGAAGGAAAATGTTGCAAGGGAGATCACACGCCATATCAAACCGTGGCTTAATGGCACAACTTCGAGATCTGCGAAACGAATCTTGCTTGTTCTTTGCTTAAAGTATATCATCAGTCCTGTAAAATCTATAAGCAAGTCCAAGTTTCATATACGATCATAAATAAGTCATAAAATGACCCCAAATTCGAACCATTTCCTGTGAGTAATCGATTGCAGCGAAGCAGCATATAATCACAGAACAATGTGATTATTGGGCACATGCGATTACATCAAAATACGTATTTGATTGCCAAGGCGATTACGTCTCTGGGTTACTACCTCCTCCGTATCTGCGATGCAATCAGATTAGACAAGTGTGATATGCCCATTGCCCTGATGAGCCGTAACTGTGACACGGCAGATAATGCTAGCTTGCCGCGAGAGGGCGAGGGGGATCCTGCACCTCCCTCCGCAGCAGAAGGTCAGGACGGAGGCTGAGGATTGTGTGTGTGTGTGTAAGAGAGAGAAGGAGAGTGAGTCTCTCTCTCTCTCTCAATCTCTCTCTTTCTCTCTCTCACGCACACACGCATAGAGAGAGTCTCTCTCTCTCTCTCTCTCTCTCTCTCTCTCTCTCTCTCTCTCTCTCTCTCTCTCTCTCTCTCTCTCTCTCTCTCTCTCTCTCTCTCTCTCTCTCTCACGCAGAGAGAGAGAGTGAGAGAGAAAGAGAGAGAAGTCTCTTTCTTTCTCTTTTCTTTCTCATCTCTCTTCTCTTCTCTCTTCTCTCTCTCTCTCTCTCCACACTCTCTCCTCTCACTCTCTCTCTCCACGATCATTCTCGTTGATACTCTCGTTCTTCTCTCTCTCTCTTCTCGTGCGTGCGAGAGAGAGGAGAGAGAGAAGAGAGAGTATCTTTCATCTCATCTCTCTCTTCTCTCTTTCTCTCTTTCTCAGAAAAACAAGAAACAATACAAAGAACAAAATCTTATCTCAACACAACAAAGAAAACGAAACAATGCTTTCATAAAATACTTCTCTACTTTCTACTTTCTCTTTCTCTTATAGTCTCTTCTCTCTCTCTCTCTCGGAACTCTCTCATCTCAATCTCTCACTCTCATCAATACTACTCATCAATCTGCTAATAAAGATCAAACTAGACGGGATACATCTCAATCTGTGTGTGTGTGTGTTGTGGTATAGTGTGTCAGTGTGTGATGTGTGTTGTGTGTGTGGTGAGTGTGTGCGTGACGTGGCGTGCGTCGCAGTGCGTGGCGTGACGATGAGACGATGACGTGCGATAGAATATCAGATAAGGGTGTGGTGTGTGATTGTGTGTGGTGTGTTGTGTGTGTCAGAATGGTAGTGTGCGTAGAACGTGCGTGCGTGCATGCGTGGCGATGCGTGCGTGATTGTGCACATAAAACAAAGGTGCCATCGTGCGTACAGTGGTGTGTGTAGCGTACTACAGTAAATTCATCGTATGTGCGTGCGCGTGCGTCAGTAGTTGTAAACCGAGACCCCCGCCGCCTTCGGGGAGCGCGCGCGCGAGGGTAACCCCAGCCTCGGATGGCGAAATCGACACAAGTGCCTCCACAACAAAACCGTGTTGGTGTAAGGACGATAAATTCTGATGGGGGAAACGTGAACGGTTGTGAGAGTAAACCTTCTCAGGCTCGAGAAAGCAAGGATTCTGCACACCTTTTTCCCTGTCTTACTCTTTCGATCACCATTTGCTCTCGGTCTTGCTTTATACTATCTGTCGAAGCTTTTGGAATTCCTGGCGATTTTTATCGCCTTTTTTCCATTAGCTATTTCCGTGCACACATACACAACATGAAATATGTTTCTCTCCTAATAAAATAAAAATTAATCTTTACATGAGTCTCTATCATATTTCCCTCTCCCATCTCCCTACCACATCTTTTCCAAGTCTCACCGCATCCAAACAATTCTCCCCTCATCTCACACCCCACCCTCTCTGTTCTCACCTCTCATCTCATCTCCTCAGACCTCTACATAACACCCCCTCTCAAATCATCAATCCAAACTCTCAAAAATACCACATCTCAATCTACATCAAATCCCTCTCCTCTCTCTCCCACATTACCCAATATCATCTCTACTCCATACACCTCACATAAATATCGGAATAAGCAGTCACAAGTATACACAATTAAGAACGCTCGCACATGCTCGCATTCGCCACATCCCTCTTCCCGCTTCTCACATGCTAACATAGATCTACTCTCCTCATCAACAACTATCACAGTTCCTTCGCACTCTAACATTCACATCTCAATCCACTCTCCGTGCCCAGTCCTCAACCCTCTCTCTACGCAAACCTCAACGCAAACTAACACCCATCCCAACACAAATCCCCGCCAAAACAAAAAGATAGTATAAATAACAAAAAAAAAGAAGAACAGAAATGAAAGTAGAAGAACAGAACAAGGAGTTAACGGCGATTAAAAAAACACAACAGAGAAAAAAGAAATCAAAACAGCACACAAAGGAGTACACAATTCCCAGGCATGATACGGGA
The DNA here is from genome assembly GCF_003789085.1 of Penaeus vannamei. NCBI lineage: Eukaryota > Metazoa > Arthropoda > Malacostraca > Decapoda > Penaeidae > Penaeus > Penaeus vannamei. Next base: position 275,407 of record NW_020869847.1, on the reverse strand, counting down.
CACACAACTAAAATCACTAGCATGAGGACATCTCAAATGCAAGAAGCACACTCAAACAAGCCCTCTCTACACGCCACACCCACCCACATAAACCCACAGACATCACACAACCTAGTTACATCCTCCGATCACCACCCACCTAACATAAGCTTCTCCGGTTCTACAGTGGCCGAAGACATACGAAGGAGGAATCTGACCAGACTGGCGTCGCTGGGCGAATGAGAAATCTGCAGGAGGAGAATACAGAAAATCGGACTCGTAAAAGTGGAAAAAAAGTTTGCGGTTGATGGGAAGTTGTGGTTGACAGGCGACAGGAGAGGGGAAGGTAGGAGAATATGCGTGAAGGAAAAGGGAAGAAGGGAAAGGTGATGGAATGGTAGGAGGGAGGGGTAAGGGGAATATATGAGAAAGGAAGGGATGGAGGGGGGAGGGAGAGGGAGGGTAGAGAAGGAGGGTTAGAGGATGGATGGAGGAGGGAGAGGTAGAGGAGGAAGATAATGGTATGAAGAGGAGAGGAGATAGGGAGGGGAGGGGGAGGGAATAGGAGAGAGGTAGAGAAGAGAGAAAGAGAGAGAAAAGGATGGAGGGAGTAGGGAGAAGGAGAGGGAAAGATGAGCGGTGGTATAAGAAAAAAAGAGATGAATTAAAGAAGGAGGGATGGTGGGGTGAAAATAGGAGAAAGGGGGGAAAAAGGGGAATTAAAGAGGGAGAAAAGGGGTGTTGGAAGGGAGGACGAGTAAAGTGGCGAACGACTGTAGGAGAGGGATGAGAAAGGGCATGTAAAAGGAAAAGGAAAGGAGAGGGGATAGTTAAGAGGAGGATAAAACAAGGAAAGGAGGAGGAAAACATGTAGAGGGAAGAAGCAAAGGAAGAGGAAGGAGAAAGAGGAAAGGGGTAGGGTGGGGAAAGTAGGGTGTAGCGCAGAGAAGAGAAAGGGTAAGTTAAAAGAAAACAAGAAAAAAAAAAAAGATAAAAAAAAAAAAAAGGGGGGGGAGGTGGAGACAGTGTACCGGAGGCAGGGGGGATGGCGAGGGATGATGGTGTAGCGGAGAGCGTAGGGGGGAGAGAAGGTGGGGTGAAGGGAGGGAGCTAGGGGCAACGAACGGAGTGAGACGGCGACGCATATGTCCATTGCCAGCCTACTCACGATATACCAGTTAGGATACAGGATGGAGGCTACAACGCCAAATTGATCGCCAAGAAATTTGTACTTTTATTTACTATAATTGATGGTCGGAGGGGAGGTGTAAGGATGGGGAGGGGGAAGGAAAGGTGTGTTTGTTGTGTTAGAAAGGGTGGAGGTGGGAAAGGCAGAGGGATGTTGGGGTGAGGGGAGAAGAGAGCGTAATAAGAGGAGTGGTATAAAATCCGAGAAGTTAAAGGAGTGAGGAAGGAGAGGGCGAAATAAAATGTGTTAGAGCGCGAAACGGGAGAGTGGTGGGGATGGGGTGGGAAGGCTGGGGGTGGAAGGAAGGAAGGGAAGGGGGAGGGGAGGGAGGGAGAGATTTGATTTGAAAAAATGTATATTACTGAGCAGTTTAAATGCCCTGCAAAAATGCGAGAGAGAGAGAGAGAGAGAGAGAGAGAGAGAGAGAGAAGAGAGAGGAGAGAGAGAGAGACAGAGAGACAGAAGACAGAGACAGAGACAGAGACAGAGAGACAGAGAGAGAGAGAGAGAGAGAGAGAGAGAAGAGAGAGAGAGAGAGAGAGAGAAGGAGCGGAGCAGGGAGAAGAGAGAATTCGTGGAGCGCAGTGTGGAAATGTCAAATGATACTTCATTCACACAAAGCAATAGAAATCCCTTATAAAAAGTTCCTGAAAGTTCCTTAAACTTAAACGGGGCTTCCTCGTTCTTCTCTCGTGAAAAGAGATACAGGAAGCGTCGCACCAATCACGACCTCGAGCGCAGGACATGCAAAGGACATGTTCGCGAGACTCCTTTGGGAGAATCAAGGGAACGGAGCCAGGGGTGAGTGCCCGGGATGAGTAAAAGGCATGAGTATGGAACGAATGGAAGGGATAAGGTAGGAGTATACGGAGTGAGTACAATGAACGAATTCAAATAATGGCGTACGAGGGACAAGCGCAGGGATGGACGAGTATAAGGCTCGAGTACCAGAGGCAGGTACATGGGACGCCTGGATCGGGCCAATACAGCGGAGGCAAGGCAAGGGTTGTAGGCAATTAGTGAAACAAACAGGAACAAGGAGGGGACGAAGGGCCGGAATGCAGTGCTCGGGACGATTGCAGTGCAAGCTCGAAGCACCAGGAGAACAGATAGACAGAGAGAAAGAAAACGAAATGTGTATGCGGCGAGAAAACGGAAATAGGCGAGATAGAAAGAAAGAAAACGAAAACCGTGAAATGGCGGAAGAAAAACGGAAACAATCATTCGCGCTCTGGATTAAATCGTGAAGAGCTTATTCTAACACACAATTCGAAGGATCGAGCCTTAATTCCGCCCATGTATCTCCATTAAGCTGGAGAGTGCAGAGGGAGGGTCCGTTCCTTGAGATGAGCTCGAGGATAGCAATCTTGGCATTGAGTGCACATTCGAGGAGAATTGTTTGCACCATGGTAATTATTCGAGAATTAGTCTCGACAAGAATTCGTTTCTGTCCCTCCGATCACGAGGTTCGGAGCGTCAAGGATGGTGAAGTTCGGGGTACTTACAAGACCCACAGATGAAATGACTAATTAGGATACGCCGTTATTCTGACCGAAGACTCGGTGAGGTCGCCGCTTCTTACCGATAAGTGCTATGAGAGTTCATGAGGGAGTCACTGGGATTCACAGAGGCGACGAAGTCCGTGTTGGGCCCGGATTTGCCATGGTGAGCATAAGGTTTCCATCGAAGGCACGCACAAGTAGGATTCACAGCGAGAGTCGTGACCAGATTGTTGGGGAGAGGTCATAAGGTTCAATAAGGAAGGGAGATGAGAAAGTAGGGATTGCACAGGGATCGTGAGATTCGTAGGTGAGTCAGGAAGGTTCATGGGGAGACAGTGGGCCACTCTCACAGGAATTACGGAGAACTATTTCGTGGTGAGTATAAGGTTCAATGGGAGACAGTGGATTCATCGGGGAGTCATAAGGTTCGTGGTGGAGTGCGAGAGGTCATGGGAAGATCCTTGGGATTTTAATATCGAGTTAATTGGGTCGTGGTGAGTGCAATAAGCTCATGGGAGTTATCAAGATTCACTAGAGAGTTATGGGATCCCAGGTGAGTCATAAGATTCATGTAGAGGTATCAACAGATTTGCAAGAGAGAGTATCTCATTCAACAATTCACAGTCGAAGGTGTGTGAGAGTCGCGTGAGGTAAGGGGGTGAGAGGGTGAGACCTACATCCGTCTCGGCACGCATATATTTTCTCCCTCGCCTCATTCTACTCATATGGCTCACGCAGCACTTCCTTCATCCGCACGACCTGGGCGGTCTGGAAGCGAGCATAGCCGTACGGTCAGAACCTCTATTTTCAACTGTTGCAACACTTGTATCGCTGAAATGCTGTGGAGCCATTCTCACCTTCACCAGACTGCAGCTCCTATAAGACCCTCACGCTCTCTGATGGAATTTTCCAACGCATTGCGGCCGCCAGTACGCCTGCGCCCTTCCCGCTTGCGCACCCGGCCGGCTCCCTACACCGCGGTCTTTTGATTGACGGCTCTACGCGATCGGAGCACGGTGACCCTGGGAGTCGCCTGCAAGGCACGGCGATATGCGATTACGTGGTCATGAGGCCGCAGTCCGTCGTATTCGCGCCTCAAGGGCATGCGGCATGCGCTACGCGCGTACTCCCTCTCCCGTCCTCCGCTGTGCTAGGAAGCTGAGGTATGGGAAAGGGACCGTCGCCGAAGGAAGGAAGGGAAGGTCCTATCTACAGGAGAGAGCTCAGAGCAGCACGTCGTCAGAGAGCGAGGTGAAGGGACGGGCATGGGCGGTGACATCTCCCTCTCTTGCCCTCCCTTCGTTAGTTAGCGTGCCCACTTCAATTAACGGTGTCCGTGGGTTTACTCCCTTGGCTTATCATGGCCGATCGCGGTACAGCTTGTGGGTTTATGAAGCCTTCATGTAGGTCACGTGAGAGGGGGGGGGGGTACGGCTAGGGGCAAGAGTAGAAAGAACTATGATAAAGGATGGAGGGAGGGGTAGAGGGTAGGGGGAGTAGAAGGGATGGAGGAGGGGGTAGAGGGTAGGGGGGGATTAAGGGATGGAGGAGGGGTAGAGGGTAGGGGGGAAGTAGCAGGGGTAGAAAGAACTATGATAGAGGGGGGGATGGAGGGTAGGGAATAGGAGTAGTGGAGGGGGTGGGATGGAGGGGAAGGGAAGATGAAATAGAGAGAGAGAGAAAGAGAGATACAGGGATGGCTGGGAAATGAGGGAGGGAGCAAACAGGAGGTAAGGAAAGAGAGTGGAGGAGGTAAGAGAAGGAAGAGGAAAATGAGGAAGACGGAAGGAGAGAGAAAAAAGAAAGACAGGAGACAGAGAGAGAGAGAGAGAGAGAGAGAGAGAGAGAGAGAGAGAGAGAGAGAGAGAGAGACGAGAAGAGAGAGAGAGAGAAGAGAGAAGAGAGAGAGAGATGAGAGAGAGAGAGAGAGAGAGAGAAATAAAGAAAGAGAGAAAGAGACACACAGACAGAAATAAAAAAGAGGGAAAGAGACAGACAGACAGAAAGAAAGAACGGAAACTGGTCTATGCAATAAAGACAAAAACGCTAATAATATAAATGGCCAGAACTGCAATAACTCTAATAACAGAGATGATGATACGTAATTGCAAGATTAATAGCAGCAACAATACCAGACGTAATATCAGCAATAATAATGATAATAATAAAAACAGATACAATAAAGTCAGGAACAATAACAATAACACAGGAATAATAAGAGTAATAGCAATAATAATGGTGATGGTGAGGGAAACAATATCGTATTATTAACAATAAAAATGATCAATCTTATCGAGATATAAATCATGAAAATAATAATAAAAAACAAAAATAATATTAGTAATAATAAACAACTATGATGATGACAACAAAAACAACAATAATAATAAAAATAGTATTTATAATAATGAGATGAAGATAATCATTATTACTAATATTATAGAGATAATATTAATATTTTCAATATTAAAGATAATAATGATAATAATGGATAATAATAATGATAATAATAATAGATAATAATAATGATACTCATAATGATGATGGTAATATCAATATTTAAGATAACAATACTGATAGTGATAATGATAATGATGATAATGATAATGATAATGATAATGATGATGATGATGATGATGATGATGATGATGATGATGAACAGTAACAATAGCAAAAAAAAAAAAAACAACATAATAATAAAATAATAATAATAATAATAATAATAATAATAATAATAATAATAATAATAATAATAATAATAACAACAATAATAATAATAACAATAATGATGATAATACAATAATAATGCAAATTAGCAGAAGTACCAACAATAAAAAATATAAAAATAAAGAAAAAATAAAAATGATAACACAAGAAAAGTAACAAAAATTTGCAAAAAAGAAGAAAAAAAAAACTTTATCCATGTCAGCAAAGACGACAACAATGACACGCCAGAAACCCACGCCCTCCCCCCCCTCCCTCCCCTTCCCCTCCCTCCCTCCAAGACTCCCTTGCAACTACGACCAACCCCCAACCCCCTTACCCCCCCCCCCCCCCCCCGGCCTCTGCTCTCCCGGGCGCCGTTGGCCGACCCGCGAGCCGATGCCCCCCCCCCCCCCCCCCCCCGCCCACAGCCAACAAAGACAGACACAGCATCTCTTGTCTCATTATCCCCGAGTCTCGTCATTCGTTATCTCCATCCTTTCTTCCTTCTTTCTTTCTATGTTCTTTTTTTCTTCTTTCTCCTCCGCCTAGTTTTTGTTCTTGTCCTTGTTCATATTCCTTTTTGGGGGGCGGGGGTCTTTCTTCTTCTCATTATTATTACGATTATTATTATTATTATTATTATCATCATTAATATTATCATTATTATTACGACTACTATTACTACTACTACAATTATTATTATTATTACTATTACTATCATTACTACCATTATTATTATCATTATTATGATCATTATATTATCATTATCATTTGCATTATTATCATAATAATTATTATTTTTATCCTTATCATTATCATTATTTCTAATTTTCCTTTATCATCGTACCCCTCTTCCCTAGCCCCTACAGGGATGTACACAAAGATTTGTTTACGTGGCAACAAGTTTTGTTTCTCATTGTTGCAATGTCCAGCGTCACCTTCAATTTCATATTCAATTTCTTTATATCATTTTTTCTTTGCCTCGTCTCTTCATATTGGTTGTCATTTTCAAAAGTTATTAAATTATCCTTTTCTATTTGTCTTCCTCCTCCTCCTCCTCCTCCTCCTCCTCCTCCTCCTCCTCCTCCTCCTCCTCCTCCTCCTCCTCTGATCTCCTCTTCCTCTCCTCTTCCTCTTCCTCCTCCTCCTCTCTCTCTTCTTCTTCTTCTTCTTCTTCTTCTTCTTCTTCTTCTTCTTCTTCTTCTTCTTCTTCTTCTTCTTCTTCTTCTTCTGCTTCTTCTTCTGCTTCTTCTTTCTGCTTCTTTCTTCTGCTTCTCTGCTTCTGCTTCTTCTTTCTTCTTCCCTTTCCCTTCCTCTTTCTCCTTCCCCTTCTCTTTCTCCTCCTCCTTCTTCACAATCTTGATCATCTTCATCATCGTCATCTCCCATCTTCTTCTTTTTCATCTTCGTCACTCCTACGCCCATCCCGGTCATCTCGACATCTACTATCATCATCATCATCACCATCTATCATTTTCATTATTCACGCTTTAGTCATCATCTTGCGTTATCGTCGTTATTGTCATCATCATCAACGGTGTTTGACCCATTGTAATCTTCTCGTTTATTGCCTTCGTCTCTGCTAGGGGCATCTTCATCTCGTTTCTTTTTAATGTCTTTCGCTCTCTTCTCGTTCTTTTTCTTTTTCTTCTTTTTAATTCTTTCGCTCTCTTTCGTTCTTTCTTTTCTTTTCTTTTATTCTTCTCTTCTCTCGACTCTTTCGTTCTATCTACTCTCTATTTATTTCTCTCTCGCTCTCTCTCTCTCTCGTTCTCGTTCTCTCTTCTCTCTCCCTCTCTTCTCCTTCCTTCCCTTCCTTCCTTCCTCCTTCCTTCCTTCCTTCCTTCCTTCCCTTCCTTCCTTCCTTCCTTCCTTCCTTCCTCCCTCCCTCCCTTCCTCCCTTCCTCCCTCTCTCCCTCCCTCCCTCCCTCCCTCCCTCCCTCCCTCCCTCTCCTCCCTCCCTCTCCCTCTCCTCTCTCCTCTCTCTCTCTCCCTAACCTCTAAATACCTACGCCTGCATGTGTATTCGCTGTTTGTGCGTGTATCTGATTTATGTATATATATATCACTCCTCTCTTATCTTTGTCCTCCAATCGCCTCCCCTTTCATTATCTCTACTTATTTGTTATCTACATAATGTCTGCGCTACAAATCTTCGGAGCAGCTTCGTCACGTAATGAAGACTTCGCTGTTATCCCGTTCACTGAGACGTGACCGAGGCTCTCCAAGGCGCTAATGTCATATTGAGAGTAACGTTTCTTCTCAAAAGTCTGATTCTTGTGGTCTGTTCGTATATATATATTTTTTTACTTTATTTCTTCATCTGTCGTCTCTATTTATAGTTTCATCTAGTTTTTTTTTTTTTTTTTAATTTCTATGTTTATCTTTATGTATCTAGGTCTATATGTTTTCATATTCATAGATGGTCTATTCATTTTTTTTCACTTTATGCCTTCATCTGTTCGTCTAATTATATCTTTATCTATAGCAATATTTATATTTATAAGTACATTTATATTCATATCTATATCTCTATCTATATGTTTTCATATTCATAGCTATAAATTTATTCATTTATTTATTTACTTATTTATTTATTCATCTATTCAATTATTTGTTTATAGATGTGTGTACATATGTGAATGTGCATGTGCATGTGTGTGCGAGTGTGTGTGTGTGTGTGTGCGTGCGTGTTTGAGTAATATGGCCAAGATAAAAACAACTTTTTTATCTTGACAAATTGCCTTCTACGCAAAAGGGAATCCATCTTATCTGAGAGAGGAAAAAAATGAAAAAAAAACAGTAGAGAAAAAAACTGTCATCGTCCATCAATTCAGAGTCCGTAGGAAACACTTCTACAACGGTTCTTTCCTTCCTCTCTCCCATAGTGTCCCAAGACCATACCCAAAGCGCCCAAACCACGCTGGCTGGAACTGCATGTAGGGGTATCCATTTCTCTTTTTTTCTTCTTCCTCAAAGGCATCTATCTCCTTCGCCTTTCTCGCCGGCGCCAATTATACGCATGGGTGAGCGAACCCTCATAATACAAGACAATGACAGGTGTACAATCACCCCTCCCCTCCTCCCCTAGCCCCTACCCCTCCTCTTAGACCCCTCCCCCCCTCCCCTAGCCCCTACCCCTCCTCTTAGACCCCTCCCCTCCCCTCCCCCCCTCCCCCCTCCCCTAGCCCCTACCCTCCTCTCAGACCCCTCCCCTCTTCCCTAGCCCCTACCCCTCCCCTTCCCAGTGCCTTCGCTCTTGCAACCGCACCCTCACAGCCTCCCCTCTAACATTCCCTGACGCTTTTCCTATCCTCTACCTCATAAGTTCCTTCCCTCCTTCTCTCCTCTCTAACTTCCTCCTCCTCTGTTTCCTTGCTTCATTCCCTTAACTCGTTCTCCTCACACTCTCTTCCCCTTTTCTTCCCAACTTTCTCCTCCTTAACACTTCCGAATTCCCCTTCCCCTCTCCCTCCCATTCCCCTAAAACTTCCTTTAGCCTTTTCCCCATCCCAAAACCTCCTGCCTTCAGAACTCCTCTCCCCTCTCGCTACACTATATCTTTTTAGCTCCCTCCTTCCTCACTCCCTCCCACCTCCCCAATCTCTTTCCCCTTCCCTTATCACCAATCCCCTCCCCTTCCTCTTCCCCTCCTCCCCTACCTCCTACACCCCATCCAGCTTCCCCAACCCTAAATCCCGCCCCCTCTCCTTCACCTCCCTTCCCCTTCTCCGTCCCCAAGCCCTCTCATTCTACCTTCACCTATGTATCTCCCTTACGTTCGGTGGTGCAAAAAAGGGAAGAGTATGAAAGTGAGGGAGGGAAGGAGAGAGGAAGGAAGGGCGGAAAGGAAGGACAAAAACTGAAGGAGAGAGAGGGTTTAGGAGAGAGAAGGGAGGGCGTGGGAGGGGGGAAAAAAGAGGGTGAAACAGATGAAAGGGGAGAAAAAAAAGGATAACAAAGCAGAGATGGAGAGGGAGAGAAGAAGACTTGGGTGTGGCTAATCACCTACCCCTCGCTCTCCCCCACCCACCCTCCCCTCCATGCCCAACCTCCCCCTGTCCCTTCCCCCTCCCCTATCCACTTCTCCCTCATCTCAGGAGAAGACGCAGGGCATCCTTCTTCTGACAGATAGACAATCTCCTGTGCGAGGCGATTTCAACTTGGATTGCTCACTCGGGAAATTAAGCGGTTACAGCACAAATAGGTCTGGGCGAATCACCTTCAGGATTGGAGCCTTGTTACCATATTATTAGATTGCTGAGGAAAAGGGTGATTTGTAATTCTGGTCTCGTTCTCGTTCTCGTTCTCATTCTCGATCTCATTCTCTCTTTTCGTAAACTTTCCTCTCTTTCTCTACCTCTATTTCTCCTTTCCCCACCTGCCCCCTTTCAGCTTCCCTAAGGTTTGAGGAAGAGAGAGAGAAAGAGAGAGAGGGAATGAGAGAAAGAATGAGAGAAAGAAAGACAGAGAAAGAGAGAGAGAATGAGAGAAAGAAAGATAGAGAAACAGAGAGAGAGAATGAGAGAAAGAGAAGAGAGAGAGGAGAGAGAGAGAGAGGAGAGAGAGACGAAGAGAGACAGACAAACGGAGTACTGTAAATGCTCCAGTCTAATCCCCGTCCACGTTGTTAGTTTCTTGTTAGTGTCTGCTAAATGTTCTAGCTATTATGCAAATTCGGCGCGTCTTGCCCTGGCCCTCCCTCCCTCCCTCCTTTAAGCGAAAGCAGCAGAACTACCTGATGCAAATGGAGGTTACAGCCCCCACCCCCCACCCCCCCACCCACCACGACCTTCCATCGTAAACAATTGTCTTTCTTACCTGATGGGTCAATACCGGTAGCATATAACACCTGATAAAAGGGTCTTTGGTAAATAACAAAGACTGGTAGTTCTGAATACCTATACATGCACGCATCTCTTTTTGCATCATATACATATGCATATACAGGCACAAATACATACATTAACGAACACATTAGTATATAACAACACGGTGCATTCTGGCATACAGATAAATGTACATAAACACACACACACACACACACACACACACACACACACACACACACACACACAACACACACACACACACACACACACACACACACACACACACACACACACACAAACACACACAGCCTTGAACATCAGCAAAAAAACACAAAACGAACATCCACGCAACCACGTAGTCTAACCTCCCCTGCCATAACATACAAACGCACACACCTACAGAATCTTGAACCTTCCTTACTGTAAACGAATCATCATCATAATCGCTCTGCTAACACGCATATCGTAGGTTATCATTGTTTAAGAGAACTCCAAAACAGGTTCTTCCAGAAAGACGAAATACAAGATTCTCGCAAAGTGGGTCTTCATGTACCATCAGTCATATTTGTCACGGTTCCTCAATCTAAATCTTTTACTGGTGTGGAAGACACTGTGGTCCTTTCATCTGGTTTTGTACGTGTTGTTCATTCTTGTTTGGCCCGTTATTTTCTCAGTTTTCTTATGTTTCTTATTCTATCGTCTCTCGGTTTTCTGCTTCCTTGTATCAGAGAGATTTATATGTAAATACAGGGTGGAAGCGAGAAAGAGAAAGAGAAAGGGAGTGCGTGAGATATAGATAGAGATAGATAGATAGATAGATAGATAGATAGATAGAGAGAGAGAGAGAGAGAGAGAGAGAGAGAGAGAGAGAGAGAGAGAGAGAGAGAGATGAGAAGAAGATAAAGAGAGAGAGAGAGAGAGAGAGAGAGAGAGAGAGAGAGAGAGAGAGAGAGAGAGAGAGAGAGAGAGAGAGAGAGAGAGAGAGAGAGAGAGAGATGGGGGGAGGAGGGAGGGAAGAGAAGAAAGAGGGAAGAGCAATACAGAGGTTGACGACGTTCCCCAAAAGGTAAACAAACTTTCCATAAATAAGCCAGCAGGACCGACCTGTCAGCATGAGGTGATCCCTATGTTCTCTCCTCTTCCATCTTCCTTTTTTCCTCCCTTTTCTATTTCCTTTTTACATTTTCTACTCCCTTTCACAGTCTCTTCCACTTCCCGTTTCTCCCCCTTCTCTCTACCCCCACCCCCCTCAGCAACCTATTTTTTCTTTAACATGAACTTGTCATTTCCCCATTTCCCTTCTTCACTCGTCATTCTCCTTCTCTTTCTTTTCTCCTTATCTCCTCCTTTCTCCTTCCCCTTATTAGCTCCATCTGCAGCTATCTTAGGCCATGAAGACCGTCTTCTGACCTTCGCAAACCACTAACTCTTGTCAAGAATCCATGTGAGTTAAGCTCTTTCTGGGAAATCTTAAGGAATTGCTGGGCCACTTTTATCGTGGCTATTATCGAATCGAGATTCATTCTCTCTCTCTCTCTCTCTCTCTCTCTCTCTCTCTCTCTCTCTCTCTCTCTCTCTCTCTTCTCTCTCTCTCTCTCTCTCTCTCTCTCTCTCTCTCTCTCTCTCCCATTCCTCCCCCTCTCCCCCTCAGCAGCACAATTTAATTTTATCCTCATTACGATTATTTTTATTTCATTTCGGCTTCAGGGTCGCGGCTGCAGATAGAAAGCCGGAGCTCCTCGAATATTAAGAAACTTCAATAAAAAAAGTGTACAATCGGCTAAAAATATCACATTATACAATCAGGGCTTCATCACGCCAGTGAAATATCTATACACAACTATCAGTCAGGTCTAATCCGCAGAAAACTAGGATTATCAAAATTATTGCCATCTCCAGAGAGAACAATCCCTGTGGTTAGCCTTTATTACATACTATTACGCTCAACATTCGTCATCCTCATAATCTCCAACATCTCCACATGATCAAAAATGAGAGGTGCGTTGGATACGACACATGCAAAAAAGAACGGAGGAGGGGGGAGAAAAATAAAAGCGAAAAAAGGGGGGAGGGGGAGAGGGAAGAGAAAGAATATTCAAAAACTAGTTTCAGCTCTGCGGATGGCAATACCAACTTCTCAAACAGCCAGGGGCATTTGGGTAATTGCTGTTATTAGCGAGTTATCGGGATAATCTTGCTTGTTTGGTTGATAACGGATGGTTGAGGCAGGTGCTCAAACAACTCAGGTTACCAACAACCAGTCAAGTCTCGAGTCGCCGAAGTCTGGCCTGGTGGTTTATCAATATTCCTCCACCAAGAGAGAGCCCATTCAAGACCAAGAGTTACTGGACGCCCTGTTATCGAAGCCCGTTATCGCCTCCGTCTTATCATTTATTTCCCGTGAAGGTCCGAACGAGGCCAGGGAGAAAAAATAGGGACAACTATTGCCCGTGAATCAAAGAGCGTAACAATCACGCGTAAAATAGCATGGCGAGAGAAAAGGGTTTTGCGTTCGATAGATCAGCTGGTTAA
>NW_020869847.1:250167-255167 GCF_003789085.1 Penaeus vannamei | reverse complement strand
CTCCTTTCCTTCCTTCCTCTCACTCCCTCCTCTTCTTTCCTCTATGCTGTGTCCTACCTTCCCACATCCTCAATCTCTTTCTCTCTCTGTCTCTACTTGTTTTCCCTGTCTCTGAGCCCCTTCCTCTCCCGTTCATTCTTATTCTCCTTTTCCTTCTCACTCTTACTCTCACTCTTACAATCTCATTCTCATCCTAACTCTCACTCTCACCCTCACTCGCCCTCGCTTTAGTCCCCTCCCCCTCCCCGTCCCTCTCCCCGTCCTTTTCCCTCTCCCTTTCCCTCTCCCTCTCCTTCCCCTTCCCCCCTCCCCTTCCCTTACCCTCCTCCTCCCTCCCCTTCCCCCGACACGTTTCTCACAAATTAGCACATTGTTATTAATAATAAAACAGCAGTCTTCAGCGCAAATTGCTGCCCCTTCCATTAGATCTGGAAGCGACCGGCAATAATCTGATCATTAGCACCATTATGTCAGGATAGCGGCGCTGTGTACCATAAACAAGGTGTAAATACCGTCTTTAACCGGAGTAATACAGTGGATAGTATAGCATCCGGTAAGCAGCATATGTTGTATAATGTATCTCTTCCTTTGGATTATCCCGACTGAGGATAATTGTAATGTGTTATAACGAACGAGCGGTTAATGTGGGTCGTAATATGGATGAGATATGAATAAGAGGTAATGTTTTTTTTTACTTTTTTGAGGTTTTATATATATGGTGTATTCTGTATGCTGACTGAAAGGCATTGGGGTAACGAAAATTTTAACGGACTATGTAGGATTCTGTTGAAATGCTTTCTTTACATATATTTCTTTCTCTCTTTCTTTCTTTCTTTCTTTCCTCCTTCCCTCACTCCCTCCTTCCTCCTCTCGTTCGTTCGTTCGTTCGTTCCTCTCTACCTCCGTCTCTCCACCTTCCTTCCTTCCCTTCCCTTCCCTTCCTTCCCTTCCCTTCCTTCCCTCCCTTCCTTCCCTTCCCTTCCTTCCCTTCCCTTCCCTTCCTTCCCCTCCTCCCCTCTCCCTCTCCCCTCTCCCCTCTCCCTCTCCCTCCCTCCCCTCTCCGCCTCCCTCCCTCCTCCCTCCCTCCCTCCCTCCCTCTCCTCCCTCCCTCCTCTCCCTGCCCTGCCCTCCCTGCCTCCTCCTCCCTGCCTGCCTGCCTGCCTGCCTGCCTGCCTGCCTGCCTGCCTGCCTGCCTCTCCCTTTCCTCCCTCCTCCTCCCGCCCTGCCTAGCTCACGAGAAAGAGCTCTCCTTGCTGGTTGACACAAACCTAAGCAGGCGAGTTGGCACCTGAGGGTAAATGGTGCGGAGGGTGCGGAAAAGCTAAACAAACGGAGCAGTTCGAGATGGCGCTCAGGTAAGGAAGAGGTTGATAGCGAAAGGGTAAAAGTGTGGGCGAGGGAGTGAGGGGGGGAGGGAGGAGGGGGGAGGGGCTGGTAAGGGTGGGGAGGGATGGAAGGGAGGGGTGAGGGGGCTGGTAAAGGTGGGGAGGGAGGGAGGGGTGAGGGAGCTGGGGTGAGGGGGGTGGAGCTGGTAAGGGTGGGGAGGGAGAGAGGGGGGTGAGGGGGCTGGTAAGGTGGGGAGGAAATAGAGAAGGAGAGGGATGGAGGGAGGGAGGGAGGGAGGGAGGGAGGGAGACAGACAAAAAGAAAGATTAAGATAGAAAGATTGTTTCAATATGTACCAGGAAAACATAAGCAAAAAAAATCATGTCCCTTACTATAAGATTTAAATAATTAATAATAAATAAAAGAAATAATTATAATACTACTACTAATAATAATAATGATAAATAATTAAACAGAATAATACTAATAATCATAATCATAATAATCATAATAATAATAATAATAATAATAATAATAATAATAATAATAATAATAATAATAAAAAAAATAAATAATAATAATAATAATGATAATAATAATAATAATAATAATAAAACAAATAAACCTTTCTTCCTTCACCCACACTGTCCCCCCCCCCCGTTCTTCATGGCTAGCCAGTGTGTACGTGGGAAAGCTATGCACGTCCAGGCTGGGTTTGTGGGTACTGACCATGTGTACATAGCGAGTTACAGGTCGGTCGTGTACACACATGTCTGACAGGTGCTTGGGTGGGTGGGGGCGTGCGTTGTTTTTTTTGTTTGTTCTGTTCATGTGGCTGTGTGTTCGTGCGTGAGCGTACATTAAGGCCATGCATGTGGGGTGATGTGTGTGTGTGTGTGTGTGTGTGTGTGTGTTGTGTGTGTGTGTGTGTGTGTGTGTGTGTGTGGTGTGTGTGTGTGTGTGTGTGTGTGTGTGTTGTGGCTTTTCTGCATATATGTATATGTATGTATGTATGTATGTATGTAGTGTATGTATGTATATATATATATATATATATATATATATATATATATATATATATATATATATATATATATATATATATATATATACATATATATAATATATATATATATATATATATATATATATATATATATATATATATATATATATATTTCTTTCTTTTGTAATTCTCAACATATAATGTAATTTTCTCACCTTCATTTTCTCCCTTTTCCCTCACTTCAACTTACCCCCCCCCCCCCGTTATATTCCAACATGCTCAAAATCCTTAACACAGTGAACTCCCTGCCACCCACCTTCCTGCTTAATCCACCAAACTTAATATAAAGCCTTGATCCATTAAAAATCAACCAAACTTAATTTTTTTGCTTTTATAAAATAAAGAAATATCCATCAAACCTTTTTTTAGCTTTTATATAATATGGGATTGATCCATTAAAAAATCCTCCAAACATAATTTTTTTTAGCTTTTATGATATAAAGTAATGGTCCACTTAAAAAAATCTACCAAATTGCATTTTCTTAGTATTTATAATATAAAACCTTTATTTATTTTTAAAAATCCAAATTTCATTGTTTTTTAGCTTTTATAATATAAGGAAGGCATTGGTCCATTGTTTTAAAAATCCTCCAAACATAATTTTTTTGTTCATAGCACAAATCACTGATCCCTTAAAAAGTCTAAAAATATATATCTTTTACCTTTTATAACAAAGAGCATTGACCAATTTTTAAAAATCCACCAAATTTAGTAACTTATGCTCTAAAATGTCAAAAAAATATAATAATAACAATTCATGCTCAAAAAATATAAAACAATGCCCCATCAAAAAAAAAAAATACACACACACACACACACACACACACACACACACACACACACACACACACACACCACACACACACACACACACACACACACACACACATCTATCTATTATAATCTATATATATATATATATATATATATATATATATAATATATAATATATATATATATTATATATATATAATATAATATATATATATATATAATATACATATAAACATCGATGTATTCAAACAAACTAATAAATAAATACACAGAGCACCCCAATTCTCACCCGTCAGCTCATCGGCGTCGACCTTCCTGAGCACGAGGCAGGCGATGGCTTGCGCGGCCGGCACTCCCAGGCGGCGACGGAACCAGGACGAGTGGCGCAGGATCTGCTCGTGCGTCCAGCCTCGCCACGCCCGCAGGAGCCACGAGACACAGAGCATCACCCACCTGCAGGAGGCGGAGGGAGGGGGTTAGATAATGATGATGATGATGATAGTGATAGCGATTATAAATGATAATAATAGGAATGATAATATTAATAGTAATATTAATGATGATAACAGTAATAATGATAAAATAAAATAATTATGAAAATAATAACAGTAATGACAAAAATAAAGATCACAATAATAACAATAACAACACATCAGCAAAAAAAAAAAAAAAACAATAATAATTATTAAAAATAATAATTATTATGATCTTAACAATTGGAAACAACAATAATACCGATAATACTAATAATAACAATATAAATCATATTAATACTACTAATAACAAATATAATAATAATAACAAAAATAATAACATTATAACAAAAATAATAATATCAATAACACAAATAACAATAACAAAAATAATAACACTAATAACAAAATAATAATAACAATAACACAAATAAAAATAACAATAACAAAAAGAATAATAACAATAACAAAAAGAATAATAACAATAACAAAAAGAATAACAATAATAACAAAAAAAATAATAATAACAAAAAGAATAATAACAATAACAAAAATAATTTAAAAAATAATAAAAAATAACAATAACAAAAAATAACAATAATAACAAAAAATAACAATAATAACAAAATCAACAATAACATAATAATAACAACAAAAATCATAACAATAAAAAATAATAACAAAAATACAAGAACATGCAAGGCGAACTGCCAATAGACGCCAGGAAACAGCATTACTTTCCAGCTCCGACAACGACCAGAAAAGCCTGACTTCTACCAGCTGACACCGGAAGACTACCAACAACGGCCACTATCATTGCTATGATTCGCTTGGACAACAATTTTGGGGAAGGAGGGGAGAGAAGGAGGAAGGAAGGGGGGAGGGAAGGGAGGGAAGGAGGAGGGAGGTGGGAGGGGAGGAGGGGGGAGGAGGAGGGCAGGAGAAAAATGGTGGAGGGGAGGGGGGAAGGAATTGAGGGAGAGAGGGAGAGAGGAAGGGAAGGAGAGAGGGAGGGAGAAAAAAGAAGGGGGGAGAAGGAAGGGGGAGGAAGAGAAAAAGAGAAGGATGTAGGGGTGAGGGGAGAGAAGGAGAGAAGGAAGGGGGGGGGAAGAAGGATGTAGGGTGAGATAGAGGGAGGGAGAGAAGAGAGGGGGAGAGAGAGAAGGAGGAGGGAAGGGGAGGGAGAGAGGAGGAGGGAGAGAGAAGAAGAGAGAAGGGGGGGGGCGAGGGAGGGAGAGGGGCGTGGTGTAGTCACTCACTTTTCCGCGGACAGTTTTTCTTCCTGTAAAGAACACATTTATCCTACAACAACGGACGGCCATTGACTCTTCTTCAAGTAAAAAATATATATATTTTTGTTG
>NW_020869847.1:237667-245167 GCF_003789085.1 Penaeus vannamei | reverse complement strand
TCCCACCCTCCTCCTCCTCCTCCTCCCTCCTTTCTCCTCCTTCCTCCTTCCCCCTCTCCTCCTCCTCCTCCTCGCTCAGGACCAATTACCGTTGGAGAAAAACAACAGATCACATCGGGATGTCGCGACCTTCGCAGTACATTCACATTTCCGTGTAAGATGGCGCAGATAAGAATAAACACATTTACAGATACACACCATACACGCACACACACACACACTTGCACAAACACGCACACACACACACACACAAAACCCGAGTACAGATATATATAATATACTTTATATATATAAATATATATATATATATATATATATATATATATATATATAGAGAGAGAGAGAGAGGAGAGAGAGAGAGAGAGAGAGAGAGAGAGCGAGAGAGAGAGAGAGAGAGAGAGAGAGAGAGAGAGAGAGAGAGAGAGAGTGAGAGAGACAGAGAGAGAGAGGAAGGCAGGCTACAAACCAAACAAAAAATCCCTATTGCAGTGCAAGACTTGGAAGAGATAAGAAGCAGAGGAAGCGAAAGAAAGAAAGAGCGAAACAGATGAAAAACGAAATAAACAAAAGACTAATTTAGTTGACTCCTCCCGCGCCTCGTCCCCGAAGCCCGTCACTCTTGGCGCGAAATCTCCAAACCTCAGACCATGACTCCCCGATTTTCCGCCCTTAAATCGATTTTTTTCAATTATTTATTTATCTTTTCCAAAATAAATATGGCGAGAAGAACCAACGAAGGGTACAATAGGATCTGCTTTGAGCGTGTGTCATCATCTCGTTTAAATTCCTCCTTCAGAGAGGAGAGAGGAAAAAAGAACGAAAAAGGAAAAAGAAAAAACGATAAAAAACCCTCAAGGATAATCAGTAGCAGGTAACCCCAAGCCGCCCGGAGTTCCAGACGATAATGGCCATGACAACATCACTTTCACGCATATTTTCGCCCTAACGACCCCCACATGCCCGGTAACTCAACCCGGGATTAAGGTACCCGAGGATAGTTCGGTTTATTGAATTTTGTGTTAATAGCCCCATCACCTTTCATCCCCCTTAGCGTCTGAGCAAAATTAATCTCTACACTTTGGTAAACGATCTCTCGCGTTGTTCCCCTGTTGTTCTTGTTATTTTTATCTTTTAAAATAATTTCGTATTGCTCTGAAACTAGGGAATGTAATGAATTTATAATCCTTCCATTTTTATGCGAGGAAATAGGTAATTTGAAGTTGTGTTGTTGTCGCGCGCTCGGCTTGCGCTTAATCTCTCGAGAACAAGTGGTTGTCCTCAAGCGTCGATAAAGCCAATAGTTTGTCGTTTCATTTCGCTCTGTTACCTGGGGATAAAAATCTTAGTCTTCTGAAAATCCATAGTTATTACAACCCCAACCACAAGTGGACACAGAGATTCCTGTTCAAAGACTCACTCCGAAAGACTTCCCCTTGCTCAGTCTCCCCCTCTTCTGTCTAGGAATCTAACCCACTACCTTCGTCAATGCCTTCATATATCATGGATGTAATATAGCATTTACCTAAAAGGTGTGATATGAAGGTAGATACAGAGTAGATAATACCATTATACTTAATACAGTCGTCGCAATGGACAGTACACGGATAAATGAAATAGCTACCCTTACGCCGGGAAAGTTGAAACAACAAAATTCATCCAATAAATAATAGTCAAGATACGAGAGGAACGATTACATAAGCACTACTAACTGTTGTTTAAATGCCTTGTTATTACCTTTGGCCGTCCTCATAAACAAGTCTATTTCTCGAAGGTGCGAGTCGAT
Source organism: Penaeus vannamei (assembly GCF_003789085.1). Taxonomy (NCBI): domain Eukaryota; kingdom Metazoa; phylum Arthropoda; class Malacostraca; order Decapoda; family Penaeidae; genus Penaeus; species Penaeus vannamei. The sequence continues at coordinate 243,384 of NW_020869847.1, read as the reverse complement.
AAGTCATAAATTAATTTCCCGTCCCTTTTCTCCTCCTCATTTATTACGTCACCTGTAGTTGTTGTTTTTTTCTTTTTTTCTTACTTTCTTTTTTCTATCCACAGTAGTTTTTGTTGTTCTTCTTACAACCCTTTCTTCTTCTGCCCCTCGTAAATCGAGTGTATTTACATTTTATTTTCATAGTATCCGTCTCGGAATGAAATAATTTGGTTGTTTCGCTATATCACATCGTACTTATCTACAATAAATGTTATTTTCTTTTGTGGAGGCCACCATTTTTCCTTTCCATCTACGGCTTTTTTCTTCTCTCTCTCTCTCTCTCTCTCTCTCTCTCTCTCTCTCTCTCTCTCTCTCTCTCTCTCTCTCTCTCTCTCTCTCTCTCTCTCTCTCTCTCTTCTTTCTTATCCGCTTCCATTCATTCCACCCTCTTCTTTCTCCACTCAACTCTATCTCCCTATTCCTCTCTGTCTTCCCTCTTTCCCACATCTTCCTCTCTTCCCCTAACCCCATCCAACTTATACAGGAAATACTGTGTTTACCTTGACTAAATAAACATGCGGTGACCCGCGCTGCACCCTCGATGCCATTGGCTAATGTCAATGGCCGTCGGTTGCCTTGGTTCTAAATTTGGACAAAACTCATTCTATCGTTTTTATCACAAGTATGCGTCTCGAAACTAATCGCCGTCTTCCTTATCACATGAAAATTGAAGAAGAAAGATATACAACGAATGGCTAACTTTCCCACGAGTGGAGGGAACCCACCACCCGCCGGTTGACCCAAACATAAACAAAGCATCGGTAGTCGTTGGTCGCTCCCCGAGGAAACGAGTAAATACGGTTTATCAGACGGCCTGATAGCATTTAGATACGAGTTCCTCCTAAGTATAAACCCGATCTATTAGGGAAGTCATAACACCTAATGAAGGAGGCAATATCGTATCGATATTAGCGAACCCGGTGGTAAAGTGCCCAGGGAGAAGTGGGGGGTACGCGGCTCTGTCCGAAGGCATGCGCGTGGGTCGGGCTTGGGCTTAGAGGCATTTTCCGCTGTGATTGTGTTAGTTTGAATGTATTATCAAACGATTTATTTTTGGCATATAAGTGATATTTGAGATCTTGGATGTAAGTGATATTTGAGATCTTGACTTGTACAATAACATTATGAAATGAAGAAAAAAAACGACGGGGAAATAAATAGTGAATTTTCAATAGAAAAGAATAGTTCTTTTCATCGATGCAAGTAATATGCAAAAGATAAGCAGACGAGGGAGATAATACGATCTGTTCAATCAACTAAACTCTTTCCATCTTCAAGCCGCGGACCTCCATCGCCAACTCGGCTGTTCTCGCCCCGACCGCGCTGGTCATCACCCGAGCGCCGCTTCACCCCGACCTCCATCACTGTCCATCAGCGACGAACCAATACCAGGATTCCTCATCAATCAACAAGCACCCCTCGTTTTCTTTGACGGATGGGTTGCAGGGGGTACCATCATGTCTTCACTTTATTTCATAAATTATACCATAAATTGGAGAAGAGTCTCCCAGCCCTCGGGACATTTACATGGGCAAGAGTCACTGTTTACATGATATAATGTACTTAATGCACCGAAATTTACGACAGGGCAAGACAGACTGGCCCGAGCACATCAATTTATGAAGGGAGGAGGGTCAAAAATGGGAAATTGCATGATGCTGCGTGGCACAGTAATTTGACTTTTAAGAAATTTATGAAGAGAATTTGGCTGTGAGAAGATAAGAGCGTGGATGGGGCGAGGGATTGAGGGGAGCGGGTGTGGGGAGAGAGGCTTTGTTCGGCCTCCTTCGACGCAAGCCCGGACCAATTATTATAAAGACGTCGATCAATAAATATTAGTTATAGACGATGCACAATATACACATCGTACATGGTACTGTCAGCACAAATACAAAGCGTCCCCGGACATTTCTCACACGATCCGCTTTACAAATCAGGCAGGACCGTTCTCTGGCTATCAATTAGCAGGGAACCACACACCTATTCCTAACAAACAGACAATTACATTCACCCTTTTCCTTGTTATATATTTTCGTCCGATTTCGACCTCCATCCCAACACACATTAGTCACGGTGAGGGGTCTCTCACACATTCTCTCTGCGTGATGGAGGAAAATATTAAGCTAAATATGGTATCACATGTCGCTTAACTACGAGTTTCCGCCGACTGAAGCACCCATGCGTATGTAATGTCCCAGCACCTGCTTTCATTTCTCAAGAGACAGACAGTTGGATTAACAGCGAGGCTCGCAAGTATTTCTGACACGTACCTAGTGTGCACACAATGCAAAGCAAGTATCCAGCGCAGACAAAACGACCCCAGGTGTATGACACAGGTGGCATTTTACGACGTAATCAAAACAGTTTACTACCGCGGGCATCACATCCATCACACTGTCTCGCCTGATCTAAAGTACTTTTCTCACTCGCCCTAAAAGCAGGTACAGCTAACACGCTATCTGCAATCCGGTGCTCTATATTATAATACCTTGAGCCGAGTGCTGCTGGCGGAGGGACCACACTACCAGGAACCGGACAAGGCCCCACGCAAACTGGCACCGAAAAAAAGGAAAAAAAGAAAGACAGAAAAACGGTACGTCATACAAGACAGACAGACGCAGACACACACACATATATACACACACAAACACATACACACACACACACACACAAACACACACACACACACACACACAACACACACACACACACACACACACACACACACACACACAAACAAACACACAACAACACACACATACACACACACGAACTCGCTCTCCCTCCCTGACAGCATAATGCTTGACCACGCCCACCTCTCCTCCGGTACCTTCCCCGAGAGACGCCGCGGATCCCAGCCTCCTGCGGAACCCTTTGTCTCCCGTTATCTGCTATAGGAGGGCGATGCAACTTGAAAGGACTGCAGAACAACGGCCGGAAGAGGGAGATGCAAAGGAGTCAATGGAAAGAGGAGGAAATAAAGAGCTGATAATCAGAGAAACATAAGAAGAGCAAATAAAGAGATGGGAATCGGAGAAAGACGAGGAGGAGGAGCATAACGAGAACATTTCTTAGACGGGGCTTCAGACACGTGATTATGAAAAACGTCGTAGTAAAGCGTCGTTATTGCTTCTGTGATAATTATCACATCATTTGTTACATTATTATCGTGTTTTGTTATTGCTATGATCCCCAGCAATTAGCATCATTGTATTTTCAGTTTCATACAATTATCATTATTATTCCAATGATTCTCTCTCTCTCTCTCTCTCTCTCTCTCTCTCTCTCTCGCTCTCTCTCTCTCTCTCTCTCTCTCTCTCTCTCTCTCTCTCTCTCTCTCTCTCTCTCTCTCTGACTACCACTCCCACTCCCTCTCCCTCTCTCTCTCTCAGCGGATTCGAAGACGTTGAGTGTACGCACTTATCTTTAAAACCAGTCCTTAAGTAAAGCCTTGCGAGAGAGAGAGAGAGAGAGAGAGAGAGAGAGAGAGAGAGAGAGAGAGAGAGAGAGAGAGAGAGAGAGAGAGAGAGAGAGAGAGAGAGAGAGAGAGAGAGAGAGATGAACATGCAAATAGAGCAAAATGTCAAAATAGTATTTCTATGTTTCCTTTTCCGTTGTAGTTATTTCTGTTGTTTCTTTTTAAAACAAATTGTAACTAAATATTTATTTTCTTTCGATATATTCTACGATGAAGACCACCCCCGTATCCATCTTTTGTTCTTGCTAGATGAAGCACAATAACACCGATGATTGGTTCAGGAGATCCCGGCAAAGCATTTGACAGCCTCTCGCCCTCTCTCTCTCTCTCTCTCTCTCTCTCTCTCTCTCTCTCTTCTCTCTCTCTTCTCTCTTCTCTCTCTCTCTCTCTCTCTCTCTCCTCCCTCTCTCTCCCTCCCTCCTCCCTCCCTCCTCCCTCCCTCTTCTCTCCTCTCTCCCTCTCTCCCTCTCTCCTCTCTCCTCCCTCTCTCCCTCTCTCCCTCTCTCCCTCTCTCCCTCTCTCCTCCTCTCTCCCTCTCTCCCTCCCTCTCTCCTCTCCCTCTCTCCTCTCTCCTCTCTCCCTCTCTCCCTCTCTCCCTCTCTCCTCTCCCCTCTCTCCCTCCCTCCCTCCCTCTCTTCACAAAAAAAAAAAAAAAAAAAAAAAAACGGGTCTTAGCCATATTAATAAATGCGCTTCTCCAATCAAATAATTCAATAAAGGTAGTCCTGTTTTACATCATTCTCCAAATAAGCTTTCAAGTTCGGAAGATTGATTGTCCAAATACACACATGCTCGTAACCCCCTACCTCTCCCCCCCCCACGTTCGTTGAGTAAATATATTCATAAAACACCTGGAGTTAATGACGGTTTCCCCCTCCCCCCCTTTCCCCACACCATGTCTGACCTTTGGGGTTGTAACATTGGCGATCCGAGAGAATCCTCAAGTCTTCTTAAGCTTTTCCCATTTATTTCATTCTTGCATTATTCCTTTTTATTTCTATTTACTGCATTAACTCTCTCGGTATCTTTTTTTTTTTTCTTTGATTTTTCCTCTCTCTTATTATTTCTATTTTTTTTTTATTCTTTTTCGTACGTAAATTATATATTTTTTTCTACTTCTCTCTTCTTTCTTCTCTCTCCCTTTCCCTATTTCTTCCTCTTCTACGAACTCGAAGCCCAGTAGATCGCCGTCGCTCTCACCCCACGCCCAAACCGGCCGCCGAAACGAGCCGACGGCACCAAAACCGACTTCCCGATCGCCAGTCCCCGACGCCTTCTCTCGGCCGACAGAATGAGGGAAGATAAAAGCCTAGAAATGTGTATTTAATCAAGACAATAGGCGGAGAGGGCGGGGATGTGCGCGCGCAGAAAGAAGTCGTAGGTTGACCGTGCGATAAATCTTCGACTTCATGAATTTTACATCAAGTCCCGCGCGAGACCAGCATACTCAGCAGCGTTGCCACGGTCTAGATCGCGGGAGAAGAAACCTGGTCCACCAATAACGATACTACGAATAAACAAAAAAGTTTGAAAAAAAAACAATAAAAAACACTGGCACGAACCCAAACTCCTCCCATTACGATATGTTATCTATGTAGATTAATTAATCGAAGAAAGGAAGAAATATATCCATTGATGATTCTCTATTTGTTCTTCCCCTCGTATTGTACACGCCCTCGCCGAGCCACGCCGGCGAAGAGAGCGTTGTACACCCTGGAAGACGCGAAGGGTACAAAAATTATGAAAAACAAGGAAGAAAAAATAATGAATTAACCGAAAATAGTACCAGTTTGTTCTGTAATACCACCTCGATCCCCACGAAAATAAATATTAATATATACAGTTGAAAAAAAGGAAAATAAATACAAGACACTAACAAACCTATTGATATATCGGCAGCGCAAAATAAACAGACAGAGCACCAGAATTACTCTTCGAAAGTAAAGAGAACCAAAAAAATAATGATCATACGTAAATAGAATAAGAAATTTAAGACTTTAATCTTCGCCCCTTCAACGTCCCTCCCCCCCCCCCCATCCAATTCTTCTTTCTCTCTTTCACACACATCCGCATGGTTGAGTGGATGGAAATATCATAAAAAGGAAGTACAAACATTCCTCAATAAGGTGCATGTCTTAGGAAGTGCAAGTCATGCTCACAAGGGCGAGGGGAGGAGACGGGAGGAAGGGGGAGGGGAGGG
>NW_020869847.1:222667-225167 GCF_003789085.1 Penaeus vannamei | reverse complement strand
TATTATCGCTATCATTCTTATTGTTGCTATTACTATTATCATTATTATTATTATCATTATTAATGTTATTATAAATAGTATTCTCAATGGCATCGTTATTATCACTATAATCATGATTATCATTATAATCATCAATATTTTATGATCTTTATTATAATCATTATCATTATCATTATTATTAATATATCTAAATCACTCATTGCTATAATTATCATTATAATTATCGGCATCATTATCATCGCTGCACCATTATCATCATTATTGTTACCTTTGTTACTAATGCTACTATCATTATCATTACCAATATCATTATTCTTATTGATAGCATTATACCTTATGATAATCTCAATAATAACAATAATGATAATTATAGCTAACAAATGCTAATAACAATATATATATATATATATAAGTATCGATAGTATAATAACAATGATAATATAGTTTTACTTATATTTGTTATTATTACCATTAATATGTTCATTAGTATCATGCATTGCTATTATTATTCACACCATCGCCATTAACATTATAATCATCATTACTATTATCATAATTCCCATTATTCTAAATGTAACGGCAGCAGCATTGTACCCGACAATCCTACCTTTCATAATGCTTACTGATATTACTGATTATCACGATCATAATAAATACCATTATCATTAAAGGTACTGTCTTTATCCTTAATTTTACGGTCATCATATCATCACTACTTTCTCCAAATTATTCTTATATAAACTGAAATAATAACAATAGTAGTAGTAGTAGTAGTAGTAGTAGTAGTAGTAGTAGTAGTAGTAATAATAATAATAATACTTTTTATTATTATTATTATTATTATGATAATGATAAAGATGGTAATAATAATAATATCAATAATAACAATAGTTGTAGTTTTAGTTTCAGTCGTTGTAGTAGTTGTAATAATAATAATAATGATAATGATAATGATAATGATAATGATAATGATAATAATAATAATCGTCGCAGTTTTAGTTGTAGTTGTAGTAATAGTCGTAATAATAATATTAACAGGAAGAGTGCACTCATCTTTATTACCGAACCGCAGAATAGCAATGACAACGAAACTAGTAGCAGAAGAAGAGGTAGTAGCATCTGAAGTGGTTTAGTGAGTAGTTCAGCGCAAAGTAGATAATGCAACATGAACGATTTACTTTAGTATAAAACAGTTAGAGCAACAGCTGGGGCTGTAGTAATATCTACTACACTTAGTACAGTCGTACTATATAATACAGCAGTCATCTAAACAATTAAATAACAAAGTACATAACGTAACTGTCACTGACAATCATAATAGAATGTCACGATACGGGAACCTGAGGAAAAGTCCAATTCATAAATTATGACTTACTGTCGTTCCGTTTCCACTCAAAATGATATTACGTACATTTCCCTAACTGGAAATTTCTTTTAAAAACCATCAGCTGAAGCCAGAACGCAATTGCAAATGGTTACGCCTTAAATCAAGTCATCCTCATTCATGACGGAGATAACAACAACAATCAACTTAATGGAATCAACAAAGTGCACGTCCTAAACGGCGTTGATTGAAACATTATTTGACTGAAGTGCTTCTGTACACGCGTGTGTACAGGGGAGGGGGGAGGAGGGAGGGAGGGGAGGGAAGTGTGGGGTTTCAAACCAGTTTACGCTTATCACGCAAAAGTCTCTCCCAAGTTGCGTCATCGTGGTGGGAGACGGGACACGCAGCTGTCAGGGTATGTCAAGAAAAGACTTTAATAAATGAGTTTTTAGAATCTCCTGTATCATTAGTAATTGGTGTAAGACAACGTTTTTATATCTTCGCGAACACCAGGGGCAAGTGTTTGGTTTGTGTCCTGGAGGTGCGGCTGAGGCCAGGGGGGACTGCTTCCCACGACAGGTGACTGCCTCGGGTGTCATTCTTGCAGCACAGGGGCTACATGGACTCACCTCTGGAAGTATGTTTCGGTATGCGCGTGAGAAAGAGAGAGGAATTTAAGCTTCTCTTGTGTAAATTCTCTTATTTCTTATTCTACGAAGATGAGAATAGATAGGCTTATTATAAGTAGATTCTGCATGACAAGTAAAATGTACATTGATAGTATTTTTGGTTAAGCAATATGCCTTCATCGTACATAGCTACTGTGCCCATGCAGTCCTTTGAAAAATACTGTTTGAGAGCGATAGCAATTCTGAGACTAATGCTGTGAAAGCAGTTTATTGTGCATTTTATTTGTATATGTGTATGCGTATGCGTGTGCGTGTTATATATGTGTTTAATGTGTAGTTGCATAGTATATAATATATATTATATATATACATATATTAATATTATATAGTATAATATATATTATATTTTTTTATAACTATATTTTATATATATATTTATATATATATACATAATATATAACATATAGTGATATTATGATAATATATTAGTATAATATTATCTACTATACATATATATTATATATATATTATATATATAGATATA
>NW_020869847.1:215167-220167 GCF_003789085.1 Penaeus vannamei | reverse complement strand
GCCCCGCCATGCTGGAGCCGCTGTTATCTGAGCATCTGAAGGTGGCCCACCGACCCACTGCTCGCTTACTCCTGCCCCACTAGGAACATCACCTCTCCTGCGGCGCTGAGCACAACACACTCGGCTTGCACTGCCTAACACCGTCACTCGAATGGCTTACCGAAGGCTGCCGGCCTCACCTCACTTCCAAAGCTTTCAACAAAACAATCCCCTCATCTGAACAAATCACAACTATCGGAACGGCCAAGAAGCGTAGCTCTACTCTCCTGCAGCCAGTTGGCAAATACAATGAATGTAGTGTTGGCAGCGTTGAGAGACGAGAAGCCCCGCCCCTCTCGCACCACCCGGCCACATGATTGGTCTTGGCCCGCCGCGTTTCAACTCTCTAGCTATGGATTAGATTTACTTTATTTTTGGTATTTTCTTTTGGTGATTTTTATAATTTGCCTCTTCACTTACATGAAGTACTTCATCGAACACACAATAAAGCTATTAGTGTTCAATACAACAGGTGCTTGTGTAGATATTCAATCATAAATATGCTATAATTCTAAAGACAAGACCAGAGGAATTGGTTTAGGACACAGCTAGAGGCCAGTTAAGTGAGCGTGCTATGCAAACTTGGCATTCTCAGTCGTGCAAATTTCGCATAATCAGCGCGAGTGGACGCAGCATCGCAATGTAAATAAAAGTTCACTCAATCGCGATTTAACTACCTTGCCTGCTTCATTCTGCATTGCAAGTGTCACTTTTTTGTTATATACTTTCTTGATTACGCTGTTACTATGATGTGAGGTGCAGAATCACTGCATGTTAAGACTGACCTGGATAGAAGATGAAGATTGCTTGTTTCATCTCTTGGTTTATGTCGACGTTTTGTATAAAGTTTCTTGTACCTGCTATTTGTGTTCCATCATGTAAGGATAATATACGCCAGAGAGGAGGCTAATTTGGCATTGTGTCCTGAATTAATTATCAATCAGTTCAAACCTGATTATTCAGCTGATGATTATAGCGTAATAAATGCTGAATTAATTACCAATCTATTCAATGTCAAGTTGTGAATTTCATATTAGTTAATGTGCGTACCATAGTCTCGATCAAATAGGTGTGTCTGCGTGTCTGATTTCAAAACCTCATTCACAGGACATGGCTCGTTGTCTAAGGATATATAACTATTACATATCACTTGAGAAATTTCACTGCGTGTAGTACCGCGGACTACCATGCTCGTCTAGATAATTAGATGGTTACATAGCTATCTAACTGTACAGCACGAACAAACACACACAAGTATAAGCGCATTTTATACCACCCCATGAGAACTGCGAATAAAAATATTAGCACAAAATTCACCTGTTACTCCAATCATCACATATTACTTCGATTCACGAAAAGACGCTGCACTGCATTCACTTCCACATCATTCACGAACGTCAAACATAAGTTAGAAACGAGGACGAGAATATCAGGTAGGCAAAGTACCCCAACTATGGTAATCATTATAGCAGACCTTCAACCGACATAACTCTACGGGAATCGCACGCCAACCTGACTCCGAAATTACCATCGGAGGGAACCAGTTCTTGCAGCCAGACTATAAACATCCGCGGTGCCTACGGGACATATTAGCGGCGCGAGATAAAAACTTAACAGTCTTCTCATAATGATGTGTTCATGCAAAGGCTTTCTATGCGCTGGTGTAAATAAAAGTAAATCGTACATGGAACAAAAGTTTCTAGATAAGAGGGCTTTGCTCAAGTCTAAATAAATATTTAGACGAATACAGAGATAGAAGTATGTGTATGTGCATGTATGTGTACACACACACACATATATATGCATATATATGTGTGTGCTAGTGTGTATACACATATATGCACACACACATACATATATATATATGTGTGTGTGTGCGTGTGTGTATATATTGATACATATATATATATACTGTTATACGTATATATATATATATATTATATCAATATATGTAAATGTACACACACACACACACACACACACACACAGATATATTATATATATATATATATATATATATATATATATATATATATATATATATATATGTTTATATGTATATGTGTGTACGTATATGTGTGTAATGTATGTATAATATACACACATATATATACATATATAAATATATGTAAAATATATATATACATATATTTATCTATCTAGTTATGTATATGTTATATATATATATATATATATATATATATATATATATATATATATATATATATATATATATATATGTATGTATATGTATGTATATTTGTGTCAGTGGATAGAAAAATTGACTACAGAGAGAGTTCCATTCAAAGGAAGGCAAAAGGCGATCTTCAGGGAGAGCCAGTGTCACCTGATAGTTAACCGATGAGTACAAGTGACTGTCGAGGACGGGTTCATCCTTGTAACTTGACGAGGGAAGTTCCTCACGCCAGGGCAGTCGACCCAGGTCACGAGGTCAAAGGGTACAAAGGGAATTCAGTCAGTGTTATAGAGCTCGAGATGGAAGGATTGTGTGCCAGTGTAACTAAGGCGCTGTGTAGTAAGAAAGATTTCCTTATTCCAAAGGGTCACTTAGGAAGGGGGGAAATAAGGGTCATCGATAGTTGAACTGAAATCTAATCATTTTACTGTCTAATTGAAAATAAAGAAAATAAAAAGAATGTTGCTAATCCCGCTAAGCTAAGAGACCGGTTGGTATCTGATCGACGCTGCCAAAACTTTAATTCTCGCGCAGTTTATGTGAATTTGTAATAAATACAGATTAAAAGATCATGAATATTTAAGGTAATAATTAATGCGTATAGTGCAGGCTGTTAAGATCAAAGAGCAAATGTGTCGTAAGGTAACTAAAAATCTGTTACTTTAATATATCTATCTTCAACTCAAACGTACAGAAGAGAGGTTCAACTGTGAGTAGATTTAAGGGAAGATAATCATTAAAATCCCGACTTAGCGGCAGATGGCATATCTTATAAGCGGAGATTTGGTATACGATTTTCAGACCAATATACCAAGATGTCAAATACCATACTCAGATAGAGATTTCTCAGTTGATTGACTAAGCAATCGTTGAGTTAATCACAAGTGGACACACACACACATATCTATCTATCTATCTACCTATCTATATATATATACTTATGTATACATACACACACACATACACACACACACACACACACACACACACACACACACACACACACACACACACACACACACACACACACACACACACACACACACACACACACACACATATATATATATATATATATATATATATATATATATATATATATGTATATATATATATATATATAGATAGATAGATAGATAGATAGATAGATAGATAGATAGATAGATTTATATATTTATATATATATATATATGTATATATATATATATATATATATATATATATATATATATATATATATATATATATGCTTCTATACATATGTTGAGTTCGGTATCTATTCGACATTTAAAAAGATACGTTGGTTCTAATTTTAAAGGTGCATGTGTCACTGAAATATTTGTTTAAATATTTTTGCATTGCTAAAGGCATATCAATATAGCCAAATTTAACAGGTTTAGCCTGTTATTATTGATTGAAATGCTTGATAATTCGATTAATATAATTATAAAATCCCTGTGTATTGATGATGATTTAGATGTCTTGATTCTGCTGCCCACCTACAGAGAGAGAGAGAGAGAGAGAGAGAGAGAGAGAGAGAGAGAGAGAGAGAGAGAGAGAGAGAGAGAGAGAGAGAGAGAGAGAGAGAGAGAGAGAGAGAGAGAGAGAGAGAGAGAGAGAGAGAGAGAGAGAGAGAGAGAGAGAAAGATTGTGAAAATTCGTGGCGAAAACAACACGCCAGGATGCTTTCTTGTTATGAACATCTAATCAATAGTTCCTTCATTCACTTTACGGCCCGTGGATACAGCAATGGAATGTGACAGTTCCGGTAGTATCAATGAATAGACTGAGACTGGATTTATTTATTAAAGTAAAGGGTAAGAGAGGAAAATTATGAAGATTAAAAGGAAAGGGAACGATTGTTTTATGAGCAGGTAACATCATGGAAGATACTGGTAGGAGTGTGAACGTTTCGAATCCGTCTCACATATTTTTATTTTGTTTCTGTTAATGATTACTATTATAATTAGTAGGAAAGGGAGGTTATAGATATGAATTACATATGAATTAGATTAGTAAAGAATATTGCGTTTATATTAGAATATTTTTTTTATATTTACATAATGATAGGCCACCTGTTCATTATTATTTTCGTTTATTGGATAAAATGCTTTTGGTTAAAAATGTATCTATTACTATTGTATATTTGACACGCACTTAATAAAAGAATGAATTAAATCCACCCCACGAGCATTTAGACAGTTTAAGTCATGCTACCCAATTGAAAATTAATCGTCAAAATTGTTTTTTCTCAAGATTTCCTCTAAATCCAAATTTTCGAGTGGTGGCAGCACTACCAGAGATTAATAATGTTGATTTAGTTTCAAGGTCATGTGGGAATGGAAATTTGGAAAGTATTGTTTACTAATTATTTTGTTAATTTTCCCATATGTTTAACAGTGTGAATTCCTTCGTTACACATTTATACATAGATTTACAAATATTCATGAATATGTGTATATACATACATATGTGTGTGTGTATATATATATATATATATATATATATGTATGTATGTATGTATGTATATATATATATATATTTGTGTGTGTGTGTGTATGTATGTTTTATATATATAAATAAATAAATATATATATATACATATATATGTATAAGCATATATACGTATGTATATATACATATAATAATATATATATATATATATATATATATTCATATATACATATATTATATATGCATATGCATATACAATATATATGTGTGTGTCTATATATATATAGTAGTGAATAAAGCACACACAACA
>NW_020869847.1:204838-215067 GCF_003789085.1 Penaeus vannamei | reverse complement strand
GAGAGTAGAGAGAGAGAGAGAGAGAAGGGAGGGAAAGAGAGAGAGAGAGAGAGAGAAGAGAGAGAGAAGAGAGAGAGAGAAGAGAGAGAGAGAGAGAGAGAGAGAGGGAAGGGAGAGAACCAGAGAAGACGAGGGAGGGGAAAGTCTTGGTATAAGGTGCGCGTGTTTGGCGATAGTGGTACGCTCTCTCTGCAAACTCTCTCACAATCTCTATTTCCACCCTTCTCCTGCGCACTCTCCTCCCCTCCCCTCTCTCCTCCCGGCCTCTCTCCTTCCCCTCTCCCCTCTCCTCTTTCTTTCTCCCCCTCGTGCGGCTCTCCAACTCCCTATCCCTCTCTCTCTCTCTCTCTCTCTCTCTCTCTCTCCCGAGAGTCTTCTCTCTCTCTCGTCTCTGCTCTCTCTCTCACTCTAATCCTCTCTTCTCTGCCTCTCCTCCTCTCCTCTTCTCCTGCTCTCCCAATTTCCCTCTCCCCATCTTCTCTCTCTCTCCTCTCCCCTTCTCTCTCTTCCCCTCCTTCCTCACTCCTCTCCCCTCTCTCCTTCTCCCCTCTCTCCCTCTCCCTCTCCCACTCCCTCTCCCCCTCTCCCTCTCTCTCTCCTTCTCCATCTCTCTCTCTCTTCCTCATTGCTCTCCCTCCTCCCCCTCTCCCTCTCCCTCCCTCCCCTCTCTCCTTCCCTCTCTGCCATCTCCCTCCATCCCCTTCTGCTCGCTTCTCCCTCCCTGCTCTCCCCTCCTCCCTCTTCTTCCCCGCTGCACATACCGTGGCGTGCCTCTTTCAGCCGCACACTCGTCACGCTAACTTATTCCATTTCTGCTTCTCCATCGCGGGTTCCGTTGCGGCGTGCCTCTGGCTGGCATTCAGGGAGGGGGGTGGCGGCCGGGTGGCGGTAGATGGGGCGGGCGGCGAAGTGGGTGGGTGGATGGGTAATGGGCGCGAGTGGTGGGTGGATGGGCGCGAGTGGGATGGATGGGCGGGGCGCGAGAGGTGGGTGGGATGGGCGGTGGGTGGATGGGCGAGTGGGTGGATAGGCTGGGTGGGTGGATAGAGTGGGCGGCGTGGGTGGGTGAACGCGAGTGGGTGGGTGGATGGACGCGGAGTGGGATGGGTGGAAATAGGTGGGCGCGGAGTTGGGTGGATGGAAAGGCGAGTGGATGGATGGGCGTGAGTGGGGCGGGTGGATGGACGCGAGAGGTGGGGGGAATGCGTGAGGGGTGGAATGGGGCAGGTGGGATGGATGGTGGGCGCGAAGTGGGTGATGGGCGCGAAGTTGGGTGAGGTGGTGGGCGTGAGTGCGGCGGTGATGGAACGCGAGAGGGTGGGTGGATGGGCGGGCGCGAGTGGGGTGGGTGGATGTCCGGTGGTTCGGAAAGTTGTGATTTTTTAATGTCCGTTTGTTGTTGTTATTTGTTTTTCTTGATGTTGTTTGTTGTTGAACGGTGATGTTGAAGTGTTGCTGTTGACGCTGTTGTTGTTTTTGATGTTGTGGTTGTTCTGGCCGAGGATGACGTTGTTGTTGTTGCCGTTGTTGCAGGTGGTTCGTCGATGATGTTTGGATGTTGTTGCCGAGGTTGACGTTGTTGTTGTTGTGATGATGTGGTTGTTGTTTGCCTTGTTGTTGCCAGGTAGTCCGTCGATGATGTGGTTTGTTGTTGCCGTGAAAGAACGTTGTTTTGTTTGTTTTTGTCGATGATGTGGTTGTTGTTTGCCGTTGCAGTGGTCCCGTCGGATGATGTGTGTTGTTGGTTGCCCGTGAAAGACGTTGTTTGTTTGTTGGTCGATGATGTGGTTGTTTTGTTTGCCGTTGTTGCAGGTTGTCGTCGATTGATGTGGTTGTTGTTGCCGTGAAAGACGTGTTGTTGTCGGATGATGTGGTTTGTTGTTGCCGTTGTTGGCAGGTGTCCTCGTCGATGATGTGGGTTGTTTGTTGCCAGTTGACGTTGTTTGTTGTTGTCGATGATGTGGTTGTTGTTGCCGTTGTTGCAGGTGTCGTCGATGATGTGGTTGTTGTTGCCGAGGATGACGTTGTTGTTGTTGTCGATGATGTGGTTGTTGTTGCCGTTGTTTGCCAAGGTGTCTGTCGATGATGTGGGTTGTTGTTGCCAGTGAAAGACGTTGTTGTTGTTTGTCGATGACGTTTTGTTGTTGTTGGCCGTTGTTTGGGCATGGGTCGTCGATGATGTGGTTGTTGTTGCCGAGGTTGACGTTGTTGTTGTTGTCGATGACGTTGTTGTTGTTGCCGTTGTTGCAGGTGTCGTCGATGAAGTGGTTGTTTCGTTGGCACGAGGTGACGTTGTTGTTGTTGTCTGAAGAACGTTGTTTGTTGTTGCCGTGGTGGCAGGGTGTCGGTCGATGGAAGTGGTTGTTGTTGCCGAGGTTGACGTGGTTTTGTTGTTGGTCGATGACGTTGTTTGTTGTTTGCGTTGTTTGCATGGTGTCGAGCGATGATGTGGTTGTTGTTGCCGAGGTGACGTTGTTGTTGTTGTCGGGATGACGTTGTTTTGTTGTTTGCCGTTGTTGCAGAGTGTTCGTCGATGAAGTGGTTTGTTGTTGCCGAAGGTTGACTGTTGTTGTTGTTGTCGATGAACGTTGTTGTTGTTGGCCGTTGTTTGCAGGTGTCCGGTCGATGAAGTGGTTGTTTGTTGCCGAGGTTGACGTTGTTGTTGTTGTCGATGACGTTGTTTGGTTGTTGGGCCGTAGTTGCAGGGTTGGTCGTCTGAATGATGTGGTTGTTGTTGCCGAGGTTGACGTGTTGTTTGTTGTCGATTGACGGTTTGTTTTGTTGTTGCCGTTGTTGCAGGTTGTCGTCGATGAAGTGGTTTTGTTTGTTGCCGAGGTTGACGTTTTGTTTGTTGTAGTCGATGATGTGGTTGTTGTTGCTGTTGTTGCAGGTGGTCGTCGATGAAGTGGTTGTTGTTGCCGAGGTTGACGTTGTTGTTGTAGTCGATGACGTTTGTTTGTTTTGTTGCCGTTGGTTGCAGGTTGTCGTCGATGATGTGGTTGTGGTTGCCGAGGTTGACCGTTTGTTGTTGTTTGGTCGATGACGTTGTTGTTGTTGTCGATGATGTGGTTGTTGTTTGCCGTTGTTTGCAGGTGTCGTCGATGAAGTGGTTGTTGTTGCCGAGGTTGACGTTGTTGTTGTAGTCGATGATGTGGTTGTTGTTGCTGTTGTTGCAGGTGGTCGTCCGATTGAAGTGTTGTTGTTGCCGAGGTGGACCGTTGTTTGTTGTAAGTCGATGACGTTGTTTGTTGTTGCCGTGGCATGTGTCGTCGATGATGTGGTTGTTGTTGGCCGAGGAATGACGTTGTTTGTTGTTGTCGATGATGTGGTTGTTGTTTGCCTTGTTGTTTGAGGTGGTCGTCGATGATGTGGTTGTTGTTGCCGAGGTTGACGTTTGTTGTTGTTGTGATGACGTTGTTGTAGTTGGCCGTTGTTTGGCAGGTGTCGTCGAATGAAGTGGTTGTTTGTTTGGCCGAAGGATGAACGTTTGTTTTGTTGTTGGTTCGGATGGGATGTGGTTGTTGTTGGGCTGGTTTTTGTTGCAGGTTTTGGTCGTCGGAATGAAAAAGTGGTTGTTGTTGCCGAGGAATGAACGTTTGTTGTTGTTGTGCGATGATGTTGGTTGTTTGTTTGCCGTTGTCGGTGTCGTCGATGATGATGACGTTGTTGTTGTTGCGCGTTGTTGCGTTGTTGCAGGTGTCGTCGATGATGTGGTTGTTGTTGCCGAGGATGACGTTGTTGTTGTTGTCGATGATGTGGTTGTTGTTGCCGTTGTTGCAGGTGTCGTCGATGATGTGGTTGTTGTTGCCGAAGTGATGACGTTGTTTGTTGTAGTCGATGATTGTGGGTTGTTGTTGCTGTTGTTGCAGGTGGTCCGTCGATGAAGTGTTGTTGTTGCCGAGGTTGACGTTGTTGTTGTTGTCGATGACGTTGTTGTTGTTGCCGTTGTTGCAGGTGTCGTCGATGATGTGGTTGTTGTTGCCGAGGATGACGTTGTTGTTGTTGTCGATGATGTGGTTGTTGTTGCCGTTGTTGGCAGGTGTCGTCGATGATGTGGTTGTTGTTGCCGAGGATGACGTTGGTTGTTGTTTGTCGATGAATGTGGTTGTTTGGTTGCCGTTGTTGCAGGTGTCGTCGATGATGTGGTTTTTTGTTGTTGCGAGGATGACGTTTTGTTGTTGTTGTCGATGATGTGGTTGTTGTTGCCGTTGTTGCAGGTGTCGTCGATGATGTGGTTGTTGTTGCCGAGGATGACGTTGTTGTTGTTGTCGATGATGTGGTTGTTGTTGCCGTTGTTGCAGGTTGTCTTTTCGATGATGTGGTTGTTGTTGCGGTTGTTGTGTTGTGTCGATGATGTGGTTGTTGTTGCCGTTGGTTGCAGGGTTGTTCGTTTGCCCGAAATGACGTTTTTGGTTGTTGTTGTGATGAATGTGGTTGTTGTTGCCCGGTTGAATGACGTCCGATGATGTTGGTTGTTGTTTGCCGTGACGTTTGTTGTTGTCGATGATGTGTTGTTGTTGCCGTTGTTGCAGGTGTCGTCGATGAAGTGGTTGTTGTTGCCGAGGTTGACGTTGTTGTTGTTGTCGATGATGTTGGTTGTTTTGTTGCTTAGTTGTTGCCTAGGTGGTCGTCGATGAAGTGGTTGTTGTGCCGTTGAGTGATGACGTTGTTTGTTGTTGCCGTTGTTGCAGTGTCGTCGAATGAAGTTGGTTGTTTGTTTGCCGGGATGACGTTGTTGTTTGTTGTCGATGAATGTGGTTGTTGTTGCTGTTGTTGCAGGTGGTCGTCGATGATGTGGTGTTGTTGTTGCGATGATGACGTTGTTGTTGTTGTCGATGAATGTGTTGTTGTTTGCCGTTGTTGCATGGTGTCGTCGATGAATGTGGGTTTTGTTGTTTGCCGAGGATGACTTGTTGTTGTTGTCGATGATGTGGTTGTTGTTGCCGTTGTTGCAGGTGTCGTCGATGAATGTGGTTGTTGTTTGCGAGGATGACGTTGTTGTTGTTGTCGATGATGTGGTTGTTGTTGCCGTTGTTGCAGGTGTCGTCGATGATGTGGTTGTTGTTGCCGAGGATGACGTTGTTGTTGTTGTCGATGATGTGGTTTTGGTTTGGCGCGTTGTTTTGGTCGTCGATTGAGCCCGTTGACGTTGGTTGTTGCAGGTGTCGTCGATGATGTGGATGTTTGTTGCGGGTGATGACGTTGTTGTTGTTGTCGATGATGTTGTTGTTTTGCCGTTGTTGCAGGTGGTGTCGATAATGTGGAGGTTGCGTGAGACGTTGTTGTTGTTGTCGATGATGTGGTTGTTGTTGCTGTTGTTGCAGGTGGTCGTCGATGATGTGGTTGTTGTTGCGTTGAAATGACGTTGTTGTTGTCGTGTTGTTGCCGTTGTTGCAGGTGGTCGTCGATGATGTGGATGTTGTTGCCGTGAAAGACGTTGTTGTTGTTGTCGATGATGTGGTTGTTGTTGCTGTTGTTGCAGGTGGTCGTCGATGATGTGGATGTTGTTGCCCGTGAGTTGTTGTCGATGATGTGGTTGTTGTTGCGTTGTTGCAGGTGGTCGTCGATGATGTGGATGTTGTTGCCGAGGTTGACGTTGTTGTTTGGTTGTCGTGAATGTGGTTGTTGTTTGCCGGGTTGACGTTGTTGTTGTTTGTCGATGATGTGGTTGTTGTTGCTGTTGTTGCAGGTGGTCGTCGATGATGTGGTTGTTGTTGCCGTGAAAGACGTTGTTGTTGTTGTCGATGATGTGGTTGTTGTTGCTGTTGTTGCAGGTGGTCGTCGATGATGTGGTTGTTGTTGCGAGGAGACGTTGTTGTTGTCGATGATGTTGGGTTGTTGGTTGCCGTTGTGTTGGGCAGGTGGTCTCGGCGGGATTGCGAAAGACCACACACACACGTGTTGTGCTGTCGAGTGTGACACCTGGCGGGGAAAGTGACGGCGTTCTGTGCCCTCTCGCGGTGTCGGAGGGAGGGAGGTGGAGGGAGAGGGAGGGAGGAGGTGGAGGGAGAGGGAGGGAGGTCGCGGGAGGGGAGAGGGAGGGTGGAGGGAGAGGGAGGGAGGGGTGGAGGGAGAGGGAGGGAGGTGGAGGGAGAGGGAGGGAAGTGCGAGACGGAGACGGAGAGGGAGGGAGGTGGGAGGGAGAGGGAGGGAAGTCGCGGGGAGACGGAGAGGGAGGTGGAGGGAGAGGGAGGGAGGGCCGCCGTCAGCATTCGTTGGAGGGTGGACTTAGCTGTTGGAGGAAAGAGAGAGAGGGAAGGGGAAACATAAGGGGGATAGAAGGGGGTTAGGAGGGAGAGAGTGCAGAGGGGGAAGGAGGGAGGGAGAGGGAGGGAAAGGGAGGGAAGGAGGGGAGGAGAGAGAGAGAGAGAGAGAGAGAGAGAGAGAGAGAGAGAGAGAGAGAGAGAGAGAGAGAGAGAGACAGACAGAGACAGACAGACAGACAGACAGACAGACAGAGACAGAGAGAGGAAGAGAAAAGGACCAGAGAGGGAGGGAGAGAAAAAGAACAAGAGAGAGCGAAAGAGAGAGAGAGAGAGGGGGGGCGCTTGGTTCTGCGGGCATTTCAGAGGCTTCCTCCCCTCCCCCCTCCCCCCACCCCACCGCCCCCCCCCACCCCCTTGTATCCTTCGGCGTCAACAGAGGCCGAGCAGCCACACACAGCCCGGTTAATGTTCACAGGTTAATGTTCACCAGCTCAGGTCCCGCTTAATCACGTCGGCAGGAATTCGTTAGCGTGATATTCGTGATCGCGGACTCACGCTCGCGGCGGCTGGGACCTCGTCGTCGCGATAGTCTGAAGGAAGGAAGTCCTGTGCCGTTTCTTCTCGTGGCGTCTTGGGAGAGAGAGCGACGTTAGGGAGGGGGGGGGATGTCGAGGTGCTCTTTCATCATCATCATCATCATCATCATCAAAACCACCGTCATCATCATCATCATCAATCTCCGCCAGTACTATTACGTAGAAGGGTGCCTTGTTTTTTTTGTTTTTTTTTTCTACCGTCTTCATATACACAACCACCGCCTTCAGGAATATGTTGAATGGCCCTTTTCTTGTTTTTTTTTTATTTTTTTATCATCATCAGTAACTCCACAAGCCCCGCCTTCGCTATCACACTTCCACGCCCATCATCATCACCAACGGGGGAAGCTGTGTGACGCCGCCCGTCAACCCCTCGAGGACCAGCACGACGCACGCCCATGGTTCCGAGCGCGGGTCCGGCCGAGCGACGGGGGGGAGGGGGGGGGGAGGGCGTCCTGGAGCGGGGCGTAGCGGCAGGAGCAGCAGCTACTGTAGCCCCTAGAATGTGGTTCCGCCGAGAGCACTTCTGGCGAGGAAGGGGAGGGGAGGGGGGAGGGAGGGAGGCCCCGGCGCGCCCTCGGGGGATTCTGCCTCGCTCGGTGGGGGGGGGGAGAGGTGGAGGAGGTGGAAGAAGGAGAGGTAGAAGAAGAAGGCGAGGTGGGGGTGGTGGAAGGAGAGGAGGGGAGGCTTTGTAGAGGTTTCCTAGAAAATCGAGAGAGAGAGAGACAGACAGACAGACAGACAGACAGACAGACAGACAGACAGACAGACAGACAGACAGAGAGAAGAGAGAGAGAGAGAGAGAGAGAGAGAGAGAGAGATGAGAGAGAGAGAGAGAGAGAGAGAGAGAGAGAGAGAGAGAGAGAGAGAGAGAGAGTGAGAGTAACGACTACCTGAATGCACGCAGGATGTCGGGAAATTTAGCCTCGCTCGTAGGATGCGAGAAGGAGGAGGAAAAGATAAAAAAAGGAAGAGGAGGACGAAGAAGGAGAAGACTAGGAGAAGAAAATGAGGAGGAGGAGGAGGAGGACGAGAAGAGGAGGGAGGAGGACGAGAAGTGGAGGAGGAGGAGGAGGACGAGAAGTAGGAGGAGGAGGAGGAGGACGAGAAGTACGAGGAGGAGGAGGACGAGAAGAGGACGAGGAAGGAGAGGACTAGGAGAAGAGGAGGAGGAGGAGGAGGACGAGAAGTAGGAGGAGAGGAGATCGCTTTCTCGTAGAGGCTCCGAGCAAATTAGTATCAGCGACGTCCGTATAGATGGCGCTGGCTGGCTCGGTCTTGCGAGGCGCTCCGAGAGGAGACTCGCATAAAAGGTTTCCCCGGATGTGCTTTTTTATCCATTTTCTTCTTAACGTGTTCGGATGACTCGTAGATGAGGAATGGGGGTGTTGTGGGGAGGGGGGGAGGGGAGGGTTTACCTGGCGAGGAGTCCCCAGGTGTCTCCCCGTCGGGGGCAAGTCCGGGGGGGAAAGGGGAGATGGGAGGGAGGGGGGGGAAGAGGGGAGGGGGGGAAGGGGGGAAGGAGGGGGGGAAGGGGAAAGGGGAGTTCCCGGACTGAAAAATGTCTGCCGTTTTTTTTTTTTTGCTTCGTCCTCCCCAACAGCTGTTCTGCAACCGGACGAGGGTCTGGGGGGGGGGGGGCGATATGTCTTCTTCTTCTCCTGGGGTTCTGAGGCAGCTGTCCCTTTCATACGCTTGATGTAGGGTGTCTCTGTGTATGGGGTGGGGGGGGGGGGGGGGGGGGGGGGAAGGTGGGGGGGGAGGGGGGGAGAGGTGGGGTGGGGGGTGGGGGGAGGGGGAAAGGGTGAGTCACCTAATGGCGATTTTCTCTTGGTTGAGTCCACGGTCTTCTCGTTGGTTTTTTTATGGTCCTGGCTCCGTCTGTCCCTTTTTTCTCTCTTTTTCTTTCATTTCTCTCTCTCGATTTTTTTTTCCTTTTTTTTCTCTTGCGTTTCTCTCTGTCTCGATATTTTTTTTCCTTTTTTTTCTCTTGTTTCTTCATTTCTCTTTGTTCGATTTTCCTTTTTTTCTCTTGGTCTCGTCTCGATTTTTTTTTTTTTTCCTTTTTTTTTCTTGTTTCTTCATTTCTCTCTGTCTCGATATTTTTTTCCTTTTTTTTTCTTGTTTCTCATTTTCTCTTGTTTTCCTTTTTTTCTCTGTTTCTCATTTCTCTTTGTCTCGATATTTTTTTCCTTTTTTTTCTCTTGTTTCTCCATTTCTCTTTGTCTCGATTTTTTTTTTCTCTTGATTTCTCTTGTTTTTTTTTCTTTTTCTCTCTTTGTTTTCATTTCTCCTTTGTCTCGATATTTTTTTTCCTTTTTTTTCTCTGTTTCTTCATTTCTCTTTTGTCTCGATATTTTTATTTCCTTTTTTTTTCTCTTGTTTCCTCCATTTCTCTTGTCTCGATTTTTCCTTTTTTTCTCTTGTTTCTTCATTCTTCTTGTCTCATTTCATTTCTTTGTCTCTTTTTCCTTTTTTTTTCTCTTGTTTCTCCATTTCTCTTTGTCTCGATTTTTTTCCTTTTTTTTTCTCTTGTTTCTTCATTTCTCTTTGTCTCGATATTTTCCTTTTTTTTTCTCTTGTTTTTCATTTCTCTTTGTCTCGATTTTTTTTTTCTTTTTTTTCTCTTGTTTCTCCATTTCTCTTGTCTCGATTTTTCCTTTTTCTCATGTTTCTTCATTTCTCTTGTCTCGATATTTTTATTTTTTCCTCTCTGTTCTTTTTTTTCTTCATTTCTCTTGTCTCGATTTTTTTCCTTTTTTCACTTGTTTCTTCATTTCTGTCTGTCTCTAGATTAATTTTTATATTTATTTTTCTCATACACTCAATGTTCATTATTAATTTTCTTAAATTCTATTTCTAATTTAACTATCGACAACTATTTCGACTTTCGTCCGCAGACCCAGCATAGGAACGTTTTTATTTTTTCTGCAGCTATTGCACACTTATTTTTTTACTTCTAATCATGTACGTTAAGGGTTTCTTTTCCTTATCCTTCCTGTTTGATTCCTATCTTCTTTGGCTTCGGCGGTTGCGCGGTGATGTTCCTCGCCACTCTGTCCTGGAGCAGTAGTCCGCTCGCATCAGACACTAGGCGCACCTGCGTCTGCCAATCCTCATACCAAGTATCCACTTGTATCTTAACCGACCTTCATGGTCCCCGCTGCGATTCACAGTAATTCGAACCAGTTTCCCTCTTGAGTCTCGTATATTATGAGCCAATCCGCAACCTTTACTCTGTTACGCGTGCTGTCTGTCGCACACGTGACCCTGGTGCGCTCATTGGTTTCCGTTTTTTGCATTTTGTGAAAATGGTGCTTGTTACTGTCGGGGCCAGCATTTGTTGTAGTATGTTGACAATGAATGCTATCGAGAATCACCGTTAACAGTCAGTTTCGACGTGATCTACAGTAGTACGAGAGTCCAC
>NW_020869847.1:184838-199838 GCF_003789085.1 Penaeus vannamei | reverse complement strand
ACACTCTTATATGTGTATGTATATATACACTTTATTGTCACCCAAGATTGTAAATGCAAGGAGGGACTCTCAGCCTTAAGGATAGGTGCTCATAAGGGTGAGATTCCCGTCCTGTGCATGGGCTCTCTTTCTCTCAAGTAATTGAAGTCAAAAGGTAGTTAGTGACCTCCCCCAACCTCCCACCCATGACCCCCTCCCCTTCGTGTCTTTGAGATGTCAGATAGGCCCTTTGGGGTCAACACAGCGTAGGTGTTAATTGACTGTGTGTAGTTTTCTCCTCCGCGAAGAGTTTTCCTCTCTTTTCTTTCTTCCTCCTCGACTCTTGTTGTCAGTTTCCAAGAGGGGGAAGGGGACGAAGGAAGTGTCGAGTCGTAGCAGTCAGGACGGTGCTCCAGGCGAGGGGAGGAGAGAGAGAGAGAGAGAGAGAGAGAGAGAGAGAGAGGTTCCCGAAGAAGTCCTGTTTTCATTTCTTCTTCTTCTTTTGGTTCATGAACTTCCTTTTTGAGAGGTGTCAGCGCCGCCGTAATGACCCCCTTCTTAAGAGCACGAGACGGAGATCTGAGGAAAGCCACCAGCTCTTGAGGTCGTCTTGAGCTCGCGAGGAGGGGGGCGGTGTGGCGAGGGGTCCAGGCGGAGGGCGCGCTCTTGCAGTCGTCTGTCGGGTGGCGCTGGTGCAGACACACGGACACATGCAATCAGGTTCACACACACGCACGCACCACGACACACACACACACACACACACACACACACACACACACACACACACACACACACACACACACACACACACACACACACACACACACACACACACACACACACACACACACACAGTCTCAAGTGTATGTGTACTTACTTAACTCTCTCACACACAAGAAATACACACACTCATACAATCTCAATGCATCCCTGTCCTTTTCTGCCCCCCTTGGTCACGTGTACAGACAGTGCAAGTAGAGAGCCAAGGCCTAGAGCTAGAAGTACCTCTAGACCTTGTACGTAACAAGGCAAAGTACCCACCCACTGGCACCTGCGACCTCTCTGTAAACCATGTAGATGAAGCAATGTCTTCACAAAACATATTCTGTCAAATTCACATGACTTTTTTTTCTTGTCTCCACATAGCTCAGTCGTGTTGCTTTTATGTATATATGTTAAGTAACTATAAGTCTCCTAAGTTCTTTTTTTATGTTCTTTTGTTATTAATTAATGGATTAATACTCCTGAATCAAAATGTTCAACCTCCTTGTATGTAAAAAGGATAAAGAAGGAAAAAAAATCAAATATTGATAATCTCTCTGCTTATGTTTGAGGTCATGTTTTGGTGTTGTGTTAGTGTGAGTGTTAGCTTTTATGTTGCAGGTGACAAGTTACAGTGGATTGCAGTCCACACATGTTGCAAAAGACCATCAGAATGTATGTGTTTTATCATTATTTGTTGATAATTGTATGCAAGAGATGAATAATTTTGATAATCATGATTGTTGTATTGTGCACATGCTAAAACATTTTTTATGTAAAATAGTTATAAGTTAAAGAGACTTGGATATTGTATTGTGTATATGCTCTACAAATTCTATATTCCACATCGTTGTTTTGTAGCATGTATCCTTGTTACCAAGAGGTGTATATATGCAAGTGTGTGTCTGTATGCATGGAGAGAGATTTAGTGCTTAAGTTGTTCTTATGTTTTTTGTTTTTTTTTAAGCTGAGAAGGTCAGCTTGTGTGTGTATATAAACATTATTTAATATATAACCCCTCTTTCAAGGGGTTTTCATGGAAGCGGATGCCTTCATTCTCTTCTATCCACAGCCTACATTGGAGTTCAAAAATGTTCTTGGTTTTACACACAATGATGTTTTGTTGACTTTTTTCTCTCCTTTTTAGGTAGTTCATCCACATGGTAATACTACATTGCCACTTCCATTTTTTTAGTAACAGAAAGAGACACGTACAGATGAGTGTTTGGCGGACGTGTGACCTGATCTTTTGGTGTGTGAAAAGAAAGGAAGGAGTAGAGGTCGTCTACCACTCGTGTCTACCCGGTAGATGAAGCAGGAGTAGATTTCATTCTGTAGATGACATTGGTAGACGGTGATCCCACTCGCCACAGTTAACAATGTTTATACACCGTAACCTTGTAAAGACGGTGATCACTTCAACCTTCCCTGCGTCTGGTAATGGTCACAGAAACATTACCTGTGTGTGTATGCATTTACATGTACATGTATATGTAAACGTAGACATGTGTGTGCATGTTCATATACTAATAGTGTATATATATGTATTATATATAATATATATATATATATATATTATATATATTATTATATATATATATATATATATAATATTATAAATATATATAATATATATATATATATATAATATATATATATATATATATATATATATATATATATATATATATATATATATATATATATATGTATATACATCTTTATGCAGACACACACACACACACTCACAAGACAATTTTGGTTCAGGAATTCTGCAAATTTCATGATCTATATCCATGCATACAAGTTGCCAAAGTCTGAACAAATGCAAGGAGCAGAGAGTCTGAATGCAGCAATGCAGAGAAGCCTCAGCATAACTCAGAACAAGGAAGCTGAAGTGGTCATTTTGTGTCAGTTTTTTTTTTTTGTTTTTGTTTTTTTGGTCACAAAGACGTAAAAAAAAAGTTCATCACTGTTCAAACTGAGACACGTAACGTCCACAGTGAGCTTGCCACAGTTGTATGTGTATTTATGTGTATATTATGTACATAATTCCAGTAACTTTTATATATGTTTTGTATATAGTAAGTAAAAATAAAGATCTCAATGAAATATTGTGTTTTATTATCAGAAAGTTTTAGAATCTTTGAAAATTGTCAGACATTAATGACCGTGAATCAGATGAAAACTTTTAATTGTTATAATATAAGGTTATATCGCAATATCTTCCTTCATATCTGAAAGTGCGGCTTGATGGATCACAGGGAAATGACACACATGATTTTATTGACAAGGGGTTTAAGAGTTGATATTCCACTATTTTTCTTTGTTAAGCTGAAATAAGAACAATAAAGATTATGATGCTAATCCAGATTTACATATAAATGTATGAATACAAATGCACAGCAATGAAAGATGTTCGTGCTCTGAAGAGAGAATCCTGAGTAAAGGGTTTATAAAATTATGAATATATATACATTTTTCTTTTTTTTTACTTTCAACAAGATAAATGTCATGAATTGAAAGTCACTACACTAGTAATGAGGCTTATCAAAGCAAAGTAACAGAATGACATGAGGATTTATGATAATAATGCAATAAAATTAATGGTTATGAAAATATAGAAGATATAACTAAAACACAGCTAAAAGATAATTGATTATTAGTTCAATAATAATATAAACAAGATAATAGTAATGCTGAAACTCACCAAAGTAATATATCATATATTCTATGACATAATAGAAGGTATAAAAGATTGGAGCTTCAAGACTTAAGACAGATAAGACAAGTCACTGAAAAAATGAGGTTAAATAAGGTAGACAAAGGAATCTTTGTAGAAGTTTAAAGTTTGGTAGATAAAGAAAATGGTAAAGATTTGTGAAAGTTTTAAACAATTTTTTCTTCAGTTTTATTTGTTTGAAAAGGATGGCTTTTTACGGGGAAATGTTAAAAAAAAAACTTGCAGATGTCAAAGAAGAAGTCTAGTAATTTTTTATTATCACATGGTAGACAGATTTTCTCCTTTGATATTTAAAGAAAACTTGAAGGATTAGCGTCTAAGAAAAGTAGAAAAGAAAAAGAGAAGAGACACAAATTGGGTTAAGCTTCATCATTCCGAGTTTGTTGAAAGAATACGACACACTTTGGAAAGGAATGTCTTGCACAGAAGTGAAAGAAAATGAAAAGAAAAAAATGGAGGCCAACACACACTCAAAATGGAAAAAAAGGAAAAAAGAAACAAGAACTAAGGAGTAACTTTGAGATTCTAATTCCTTCCCTTTATATTTCTCCCTCTCCCTCCCTTCTTTCATTTCTCTTTCCTCTCATTTCTCTCTCTCTCTTCTCCTTCTCTCTATCACCATCATCATCATCAGTTATTATTATAACTGATTAAGTAAAGATAAAAATGTCCACCATTAGTCTCGTCAAAAATGTTCATTCTTTATTCTTTTTGAGGCAAAGAGAGAGAAATAATAAAAAATGAACTGATGAGGGAAGAGAGAAGGAGAAGCGAGAGAGGGAGAATAAGAAGCTGATGAAATGGGAGAGAGAGAAAGAGAAAGGGAATCGAAGGTGAGAGGGAGCGGGAGAGGGAAAAGAAAAAGTAAAGGGGGAGAATTAGAAGGGAGAAGGGGAATGAGGAAAGAGGGAGGAGGGAGAAAATAAAGGGAAGGAGTTAGATGGAGAGAAAGGGATCAAAGAGGGAGAGAGAGATAGAAGAAAAGGAGGGAGTAATAAGGAAAGGTGGGGAGAGGGGAGAAATGAAGGGAAGGGTTTGAGGGAGAGAGAGAGAAATGAGAAAGGAAGATGAGAGGAGAGGAGGAGAGAGAGAAAGAAATGAAGGAAGGGAGAGGGAGAGAAAGAAAAAAAAAATGAAGGAAGGGAGGGAGAGGGAGAACAAAAGAAATAGAGAGTAGAAGGAAGGGAAGAATGAGAGAGAGAGAGAGAGAAATTAATGAAAGGAGGGAAGGGAGAGAGAAAAGGAAGAAAGGGGAGAAGATATAGACTAAAAGGGAGGAAGGGGAAGTGATAGAGAAAGGAAGGAAGAAGTTTGAGAGATAGGGAGAAACTGGGAATAAAGGCACAGGGAATGAGAGATATGGCGAGAAAGAGTGAGGAGAGAACAAGGTTGAAAAGAGGAGAAGAAGAGAGAGAGAGAAGAGAGAGAGAGAGAGAGAGAAGAGAGAGAGGAGAGAGGAGAGAGAGAGAAGAGAAGAGAGAGAGAGAGAGAGAGAGAGACAGACAGACAGACAGACAGACAGAGACAGACAGGACAGACAGAGACAAGACAGACAAAGACACACAGAAAGAAACAGAAGCAGACAAAGAGAGGCAGAGAGACAGAGTAGAAGATGTACCTTACCCAAACTGACTCCCAATCTCACTCACACATTCAAAAAACAACAACAACAAAATATGCGCATAAAAAACACAGCACAACAAGAACGCGAACACACACCACCCTGCAACTGTCCGTGTGCACATGCATGGGTGTGTGTGGAGTTTGTGGGTGGGTGAGTGGGGGGGGCAGGGGAGGGAGAAGAGAGAGGAGGGGAGGGAGGGGGGGGGAGGAGGCTGAAGGGGGGGAGAGATCTGAATGGGAGAGAAAGGAGGGGGATACGATTTGAAGGCAGGGATGAGGAGACATTGAAGAGACGCGGGATGAGGAATAGGGGAGGGCAACGGATGGAGGGAGAGGAAGGGACAAAAAAAGGAGGGGTTCACGGAGGAAGGGGGATGCTAATCAACACGAAGTAGTTCATATTGCGTGCGAACATGCCTGGTCTCTGACACCGGCCCCCTTCCTCCCTTCTTCCCTCTTCTCCTCTCTGTACTCTCGCCCCCTCCCATCGCACACCCTCTCCCATAACCTTCAGACATTTCCCGCTCCCTCCCCTTGTCCCCTCCCTGCGCCCCCCCCCTGGCTCGCACTTCGAAGGGAAAAAGAGGTGTGTCCTCAGTAGGGGGAGAAGAGGCAAGGGAGGGGAGGAGGGGGGGCCGCTGGAGGTTAGATAGATAACAGAGGTAGGACTTAGATAAAGAGGTTTATATATGAATGAGATAGCATCACGCATAGGTTGAGTAGAGAAGATTAGACGACAGCATATGAGTAGTATAAGACAAGGTAGACATGAGACAAGAAAGTACCGACTTACGAGATAGATTTGATAGAACTAGAAGAGAAGGGGCGGGGAAAAGAAAAAAGAGAAATGATTCTCCTGATGAGTCTGGGGAGACGGGCATAATTGTGAAGAGATGATGGCATGGTATGTGGTAGATACACAATGATACATACGATATACTATACAGTATTATATATATAGTATATGTATATATTTATATACTATATATATAGTAATAATATACATAGGTATATTTTATGTATATATTGATATTATATTAATATATATGATATATAGTAGATAATACATATATATTTATAGATATATATATATATAGTATATAATATATTAGTATTATATATGTATATAGTAATATATTATATAATATAATATTATACATATTACATATAGGACACTTAGTATATGATATTAAATAACTTGAACATAATAGACATAATATACATACTATATATAGTGATATATATATATTACTATAGTATACTATGTAGATATTATATATATATATATGTATTTATATTATATATATATAATAGATATATATGATATGTATATTATATATAATATATTATATATATATGATGATATAGAATGGTATCGAAAAACCTAACGACAGGTGCCATGAAGAAAAGTGTGGAGAGATGAAAAAGGAGCGGATATGAAGCAAGGAAGGTCTGAGCAGTAGAGGGAAAGAGAGGAAGGCGGGGAAAGGTAGGAATGGGATGGAGAAGAAGGAAGGTGAGGGGAGGTCGAGGGAGGAAAAGAAAGGACGAGGTCTAGGGAGAGAGGGAAAGCAACGAGAGGTAAAAGGGAGAGGGAAGAGAGAAGCGGAAGAGTCAGGGAGGGGAGGAGGAAAGAGAGAGGGAGAGAGGAGGAGGAACGATGGTAAGAGAGCAAGAAGAATGAAGGTAAAGGAATATTGTCGTAAGAGGGAGGAGTGGGTAGGATGCGATGGGGCTGTGCGTTGTATTCGCGGCGCGGGGAGAGACTGGAGGAGATGCAGTTCGGACCCCGTCCCCTCCTCCGCTCCCTCCCTTTCACGTGGCGAGCGGGCTGGTTCTGCCACGGTCGTCACCGGCCGCCCCCTCGACTCCCGAGATCGGAAGAGGAGGGGAGACAGACAATGCGAGGGTCGAGGCCTTTGGCCCGTTTCGAATTGGAACGATGTAGAAAAAGAAAGAAAGGAGTAAAGGGAAAATGTAAAAGAATATGGAGAAGAGATAGAGCGGAGGAGGGAGAGGGAGGAGGAAGAGGGAGGAGGGAGGCGCACGGCGGAGCGAGGAGGAGCGGAGGGAGAGGAGGGAGAGGAGAAGAGAGAGAGAAGAAGAAGAAGAGAGAGAGAAAGAGAGAGGGAGAGAGACGAGACGAGAGAGGAAAGAGAGATAGAGAGAGAGAAGAGAGAGAGAGAGAGAGAGAGAGAGAGACTAGAGAACAGAGGAAGAGAGAAAAAGAAGACAGCATACAGAAAAAAAACAGAGATAGGAAGAGAGGGAGGAGAGAGAGAGAGAGGAGAGAGAGAGAGAGACGAGAAGAGAGAGAAGAGAGAGAGAAGATAGAAGCGAGAGAGAGAGAGAGAGAGAGAGAGAGAGAGAAGAGACAGAGAGACAGAGAGACAGACAGACAGACAGAAAGAGGAAAAGAGAAAAAGAAAGAGAAAAAAAGTATTAAAAAAAATCAAAACGAGGAAGAGGAAGAACGACCCCTCCCCCTCCTCCCCTCCCCTCCCTCCCTCCCCTCCTCCGCCCCTCCCCTTCCCCTCCCCTCCCCTCCCTCCGCCCCTTCCCTCCCCTCCCCTCCCCTCCCTCCCCTCCCCTTCCCTCCCCTCCCCTCCTCCGCCCCTCCCCTCCCCTCCCCTTCCCTCCCTTTCCCCTCCCTCCTCCGCCCCTCCCTCCTCCGCCCCTCCCCTCCCCTTCCCCCCCCCCTCCTCCACGGATCACCCGAGCGAAATTCCCCCAATCGAAAATGCCTGGACGTACGGAGGTAGCCTAGGGTCCGGACCCCTGATGCCCCCTTCCGAATGCCAGAGAGGATGTCGAGGGAGGTGGAATGTGGTGGAGGATGGAGGGGATCGGAGGGGCGGAGAGCGGGAGGATGAAGGAGATGGAGGGGCGGGAGGAGCGGGGAGATTGAAGAAATAGGGCGGAGGCAAGCGGGAGGGAATGGAGGAGATGAGGGCCGGAGGATGGAGGACGGAGATGCGAGAGGCGGAAAGCAGGTAGAGGAGGAGGGGGGAAGAAGGACAAGAGGAGGAACGAGGGAGAAGGGGAGAGGATAAAGGAGAGGGAAGAGAGAGGACCTTCCCCAATCGAAATGCCTGGAGGTGATCGGAGGAGCCTGGTCCCGGAACTCCCTGATGCCCCCCGAGGTGCCAGGAGGATGTTAGGGGAGGTGGAATGTGGGGGGAGACGAGGAGGGAGAAGGAAGGGCGGAGGAGCGGGGAGGATGGAGGAGGAGATGGAGGAGGGGAAAGAGGTAGAGGGAGGAGGGCGGAAGGAAGGGAGAGGAAGAGGGAGAACGAGGGAGAGGGAGGAGATAGGAGAGAGAGAGAGGAATTCCCCCAATCGAAATGCCTGGAGGTGATCGGAGGAGGCCTGGTCCCGGACTCCCTGATGCGCCCCCTTCCGAGATGCCAGGAGGAATGTCGAGGGGGAGGTGGAATTGGGGGAGGATGGAGGGAGAAGGAGGGGCGGGAGGAGCGGGGAGGGGAGGGGAGCGGAAGGAAGAGGAGAGGAGGCCTGGTCCGGACTCCCTGATGCCCCCTTCCGAGATGCCAGGAGGATGTCGAGGGAGGCTGGAATGGGGGGAGGATGGAGGGAGAAGAGGGGCGGAGGATGGAGGAGAAGGAGCGGCGAGGAGGAGGAGAAGGAGGGCGGCGGAGACGGGAGATGGAGAAAGAAGTGGAGGGAGCACCTGTGGTCCGGACTCCCTGATGCCCCCTTCCGAGATGCCAGGAGGATGTCGAGGAGGTGAATGTGGGGGAGGATGGAGGAGAAGGAGGCGGGAGGAGCCTTCCGAGATGCGAGGAGGGAGAGGAGTTCGAGGGGGAGGTGGAATGTGGGGAGATGGAGGGAGAAGGAGGGGAGGGAAGACGGGGAGGATGGAATTCCCCCAATCGAAAATGCCTGGAGGTGATCGGAGGAGGCCTGGTCCGGACTCCCTGATGCCCCCTTCCGAGATGCCAGGAGGATGTCGAGGGGGAGGTGGAATGTGGGGGAGGATGGAGGGAGAAGGAGGGGCGGGAGGAGCGGGAGGAGCGGGAGATGGAGGGAGAAGGGTGGAGAGGAGCGGAGATGGAGGAGGAGATGGGAGGGGGAAAGAGGTAGAGGGAGGAGGGGGAAGGAAGGGAGAGGAAGAGGGAGAACGAGGGAGAGGAGGAGATAAGAGAGAGAGAGAGGGAATTCCCCCAATCGAAATGCCTGGAGGTGATCGGAGGAGGCCTGGTCCGGACTCCCTGATGCCCCCTTCTATGGTGCCAGAGATTTGTCCGAGGGGAGGTGGAATGTGGGGAGGATGATGGAGAAGAGGTGATCGGAGTAAGGCCTGTCCGGACTCCCTGATTGCGCCCCTTCCGAGATGCCAGAGATGTCGAGGGAGTGCCGAATGGGGGAGGATGAGGAGAAGGATGGGGGCGGAGGAGCAGGGAGAGGATGGAGGAGATGTCAGGGGCGGGAGGAGGGCAAGAGGATGCGGGAGGATGGGGCGAAGACGGCGGAGAGCCTGGTCCGGACTCCCTGATCCCCCATCCGAGATGCCAGGAGGATGTCGAGCGGGAGGGAATGTGGCGGAGGATGGAGAGAAGGAGGGCGGAGACGGGAGATGGAGGGAGAATGGAGGGGGCGGGAGATGGAGGGAGAGATTGAGGAGGGGAAAAGGGTAGAGGGAGAAGGAAGAAGCGGAGAGGGAAGAAGGAGAAACGAGCGGAGAGGAGCAGATAAGGAGAGAGAGAGCAGGGAATTCCCCCAAATCGAAATGCTCTGGAGGTGATCGGAGGAGCCTGCGTCCGCGACCTCCCTGATGCCCCCTTCCGAGAATCCAGAGATGTCGAGGGAGTGGAATGTGGAGGCATGGAGGGAGAAAGGAGGGCGGGCAGAGCGGGAGAGGAGCGGGAGGATGACGGGAGAACGGAACAATCGAAAATGCCTGGAGGCGTGATCGAGAGCCTGTCCGGACTAACCTGATGCCCCCTTTCCAGATGCAGGCAGGCATGTCAGGGGGAGGTGGAATGTGGGGAGGATGGAGGGAAGGAGAGGCGGAGGAGGAGGGAGAAGTAGGTGAGAGAGGCCTGGTCCGGACCCCTGATGCCCCCTCCGAGATGGCCAGGAGATTCGAAGGGGAGGTGAATGTGGGGCGAGGATGAGGAGAAAGGGCGGAGACTGGGAGATAGAGATGAGGGGCGGGAGATGGAGCCGAGCGAGATGAGGAGGAAAATGTAGAGGGAGAGGGGAAGGAAATGGCAGAGAAGAGGAAGAACGAGGAGAGAGGAGGAGATAAGAAGAGAGAGAGAGGGAATTCCCCCAATCGAAAATGCCTGGAGGTGCATCGGAGGAGGCCTGGTCCGACTCCCCTGATGCCCCCTTCCGAGATGCCAGGAGGATGTCGAGGGGGAGGTGGAATGTGGGGAGGAGGAGGGAGAAGAGGGGCGGGAGGATGAGGAAGGAGGGGCGGGAGGAGGCCTGGTCCGGACTCCCTGATGCCCCCTCCGAGTGCCAGGAGGATGTCGAGGGGGAGGTGGAATGTGGGGGAGGATGGAGGGAGAAGAGGGGGCGGGAGGAGCGGGAGGATGAGAGGAGAAGGAGGGGGAAGGAAAGAGAAGAGGAGGCCTGGTCCGGGACTCCCTGATGCCCCCTTCCGAGATGCCAGGAG
Source organism: Penaeus vannamei (assembly GCF_003789085.1). Taxonomy (NCBI): domain Eukaryota; kingdom Metazoa; phylum Arthropoda; class Malacostraca; order Decapoda; family Penaeidae; genus Penaeus; species Penaeus vannamei. The sequence continues at coordinate 189,087 of NW_020869847.1, read as the reverse complement.
GATGTCGAGGGGGAGGTGGAATGTGGGGGAGGATGGAGGGAGAAGGAGGGCGGGGAGGATGGAGGGAGAAGGAGGTGGAGGGAGGAGGCCTGGTCCGGACTCCCTGATGCCCCCTTCCGAGATGCCAGGAGGATGTCGAGGGGGAGGTGGAATGTGGGGAGGATGGAGGGAGAAGGAGGGGCGGGAGGAGCGGGAGGATGGAGGGAGATGGAGGGGGCGAGATGGAGGAGGAGAGGAGGGGGGAAAGAGGAGAGGGAGAGGGGGAAGGAAGGAGAGGAAAGAGGGAGAACGAGGGAGAGGGAGGAGATAAGGAGAGAGAGAGAGGGAATTCCCCCAATCGAAATGCCTGGAGGTGATCGAGGAGGCCTGGTCCGGACTCCCTGATGCCCCCTTCCGAGGTGCCAGGAGGATGTCGAGGGGGAGGTGGAATGTGGGGAGGATGGAGGGAGAAGGAGGGGGCGGGAGGAGCGGGGAGGAGCGGGAGGATGGAGGGAGAAGGAGGGGCGGGAGGAGGGAGAGGAGCGGGGAGGATGAGGAGAAGGAGATGGATGAGGGGGAAAGAGGTAGAGGGAGGAGGGGAAGGAAGGGAGAGGAAGAGGGAGAACGAGGAGAGGGAGGAGATAAGAGAGAGAGAGAGGGAATTCCCCAATCGAAATGCCTGGAGGTGATCGGAGGAGGCCTGGTCCGGACTCCCTGATGCCCCCTTCCGAGGTGCCAGGAGGATGTCGAGGAGGTTGGAATGTGGGGGAGGATGGAGGGAAGGAGGGATCGGAGGAGGCCTGGTCCGGACTCCCTGATGCCCCTTCCGAGGCCCGAGGAGGTGGAATGTGGGAGGATGGGGAGAAGGAGGGCGGAGGAGCGGGAGGATGAGGGAGAATGGGAAGGAAGAGAAGGAGGAGGCCTGCGTCCGGACTCCCTGATGCCCCCTTCCGAATGCCAGGAGGATGTCGAGGGAGTGGAACGTGGAGGATGGAGGGAGAAGACGGGAGGAGCGGAGAGAGCGGGGAGGATGGAGGAGAAGGAGCGGAGAAGGAGGGCGGGAGAGGGAAGGATGAGGGAGAGGAGTGGAGGAGAGGAGGATGGAGGAGAAGGAGGGATGGAGAGCGTGGAGGGAGGAGGCGAGGAAGAGAGAGAGGAGAAGAGAGAGGCGGGAGGAGCGGGGAGGATGGAGGAGAAGGAGGTGGAGGAGGAGATGGAGGAGGGGAAAGAGGTAGAGGGAGGAGGGAAGGAAGGGAGAGGAAGAGGGAGAACGGGGAGAGGAGGAGAGAAGGAGGAGAGAGAGGGAAAATGAGGAGGAAGGAGAGGAGATAAGAGATGGAGGGAGTAGGAAACGGAGGATCGTAGAGGAGGGAGGGAGAAAGAAGAAGGAGAAGGGGAGGAGAGGGGAGATAGGAAGGAGGAAGAGGGAAGAGGGAGGGAGGAGGAGGTGAGAAGGGGAAGGGAGGAGGGGGAGAGAGTGGGCAGGGGAGAAAAAGGGAGAAGGGAGAAGAAAGGGAAGGGGAAGGGATTGGGGAGATGAACGGACAGACTGAGAAAGATGGAGGCGATTGAGAAGGGGAGGAGAAAGATTAAGATAATAAAGGAAAAAATACTGCAAAAAAGTAATTAGGCAAAATAGAAACCGAATTTTTACAAAGTGAGAAGAAGGGAAATGAAAAGAATTGAAATAACAGGGTTTGAAAAAACATACAAAAACAAAGGAATCAGAAAGAGAGAGAATATCTAATAAACAACATAAACTTCAGCGAAACAAAGATAGGGAAGGAAAACGAAAACAGAAACGGAAATAAAACAGAAATAAATCAGAATGACTCACAAAATGAGTCAGAAGAGAAACCTTAAGAAAAAATAAATAAAAAAGACAATAAATGTTGACGAATGTAAATTAAAATCTGAATAGGGAAACAAGTCCTCGAAAGCAGGTAAAGAATGTGGAGAGAGTGAGAGAGCGAGAGTAAGAGTAAGAGTAAATTTAAGAGCATGAGTATGAGGAAGTGTAAGAGTGAGAATGAGAGAGATCTGTCACGATAATATAAAAGTGAAAACAATACTATAGGGACGATAATACCAAGCAGACAATTGTATATGTGTTGACATACGAATATGTATGTATATGTGTATAAATGTATATATATTACACACACACACACACACACAAATATGTGTGTGTGTAATACACATGCATACATACATACACACACACACACATACACACAACGCACACCACACACACACATATATATATATATATATATATATATATATAATATATATATATATATATATATGTGTGTGTGTGTGTGTTGTGTGTGTGTGTGTGTGTGTGTGTGTGTGTGTGTGTGTGTGTGTTGTGTGTGTGTGTGTATGTTACACACACACATGTATATATATATATATATATATATAATATATATATATATATATATATATATATATATATATATATATTCATATCCACACTTTCCTTACGTAAACAAGGCGTTTCATGAACAGAAAACGAGATTTTCCATTTACCAAACAAATTCAGCGTCGCGGCGAAAACGCTTTCTGTCGGAGCTCTTTTTAGCCGACTGATAAAACGACACCAAATCATATATAACAACGACGCTCTTGTTTTCTTTTTTTTAACGTTTTTTTTTTTTTTTTTTTTTTTTTTTTAACACTAGTTTGCCACGATCTGCATTTCATACCGCGGCCGACCGAGCGAAATTAGAAATGAGAGCGAGAAATTAAAATCGTAAAAGAGCTTTTTTTTTATTCACGGCGGAAATGGCGGACGATAAAAGTTAAAAAAAAAGGACTCGAATTAGAAAAATGTAATAAGGAAATTAGCTTTTGTTGATGGAGGATAAAGTTCTTATTAAAGGTAATTTATAAAAGCTAAATCGCGGTGAAGAGCTTGTCAAGAAGATAATGTTAATGATCATATTGATAACTATTGATAACCGCAACAATAATTCTGGCTTATCAAGGAAGAGAACGATAGTATTTGCGAATATTATTATCTGTGTCATGATCAGCCTGGAAATTATATCGGGACGAAATTAACGTAATGGTAACGATAATAACAGTAAGAGAATATAAATAGATGACGATAAAGATGACGGTGATGTTATGATAAAGATAATGATAATGATGCTAGCGACAATGACAAAGGGATGATTATGATAATGATGTGATTATGATGATTGTAGCGATGATAATGATAATAGGCCTACAAGAATGGCATTAATAAACAGTATATGACATATCAATTAAAACATGCTAAGCAGAAGAATACACTAGACCAATAAAATCCACGAAAGAATAAAGATAAAAGCGAAAACAAACCCAATAAAAGACACAATAAGCCAGATAATAATAAGGTCCCTCACGTGATACCGACGCTATAGACACAACAAACACTATAGACGCAAGGAAACATAACAGGTTCCCGGTCGCCTTGTATAGCCCCGCGATAAAGGATCGGATAGCGCATAGAGGATTCCGGAGCCGCGGGAGCTGAAGACGAGGAACAAAAGCCAAGCGTTTCCGCCCGAGTGGGTGTGAGGGCGTGGAACAATGTCGCCCCCTCCTCCCCCCTGCCCTCTCCTCTTCCCCCTCCGCCCTCTTCTTGTTCCCAAAAATCCCTCCGAAAGTTTGGACAAAATGTTTGAAGACCTGAACAATAACAGTCGTCTAAACGCGTAGAACCTTGATATACCAATCAGCCAGTGAATGTGCGGTACAGACAGGAATACGACAAAGTAGAGAAGATGAGACACGATGTCGTCGTTGACCACTTATTTCCTGCTTGTCTATTTTTTCTATTCGTCTTTCATTCAACCTATCTTAGTTAAATTCTCTAGTGTGTTGCACATTTGATGTATTAGAGTTATTGCTCTAAAAATAGAAAAATATATTTTTAATATCGCTTATGGGGTCTATATCGAATGCATATTTTATTCACTGATCATCTATATTGCAAACAAACAAAACGATATCTATATATATATGCACGGACGTACGCTGATGCTAGATCATATACAATCAAGAAATTGCCACTAGAGAAAGAGATCTATCCATCTGCCTTATACTGCGAAATTACCTAAGACTATCGTGCTCACGAAACTCACTAGTATCATGTCTTCGAATCTGAAATATCTCTCGTCAGCTATTCAACTCTCTCTATATATATCCTGCTATAAGTCAATATTAACATGTCCGCACGTCATGCGTACACAGAACGAGATATGATGTTACATATTTT
>NW_020869847.1:160106-176746 GCF_003789085.1 Penaeus vannamei | reverse complement strand
GATGATGATGATGATGATGATGATGATAATAATAATAATAATATTATTATCATTATTATTACGATTATTATTATTGTCATTACTATTAACATTATTTCATTGATGTTAAAAATAATGATGATAATGATAACAATACAGAAAACAATAATGAATAGTAACAATACAGAAAACAATAATGAATAATAACAATAACAATATTACGATAACTCTTCTTACATCTCTTGTTTACAATCTACTCTAAGGTATAACGCGATGATGATTGGTCAACTCTACTTGCTTTCGACCAATAGGAATGATTTATATAGGATTTGTATATGGAGGGAAACCGATGAAGTTTTACTCATTTTTCCAATATCGTCAGGAAGTAAATCATAGATACTTTAGATATATGTTTAATAGAATTATCGTATAAAAGTATGTTAGTATCGTGTCCGTATGACTTATTCATTGATGTGAATTTCCTTTCCTTCTCCAGTTCCTCATTGCAGTTGGCGCGAGAAAACCAAACAGCTGAGCGATGGGGAAGTTGAAGGCAAAAATATCTGTAAGTAACGAAGAGCCTGCAGACAGTCGTTCTTAATATGTGGATATACCGTTTTGTAGTTGAATGGTGTGTGGTTGTGGTTGTGGTTAAACAAAGGTGTTCTTGAATTAATACATTAAGGAATATTGTCGGTGTGTGATGGTGGGTTGTGACAGTCAGGTCTCAACTCGTTGCAGCGGAAATGGGAAATGGAAATGGGCTTTGCTTTCTTTTTCACTCAGCGTTATTTTTCACAAGTATTAGATAGAACGGCTAACTGGAAGACATTTTTATTCAGTAGTGTTTCCTTAACAATTTGAAAAAAAAAAAACGGAATGTGATATGTAAGCGAATAAAAGCAAAGATATATTTTTTTCATTTTACAGTAAATTAATGTTAAATTGTTCTCTCCCTGGTTGAAAAAGAATATATGCCTCTCTTGTAGCGCCAGGTCTTACATAGGATTTTTGAAAGGAAATGTTGAAAGGGGATTAATGAAAACAAATTTTGGTAATTGTTTTAAAACAAACCTCTGTAACCAATAATTTGGTAAAATGGAGCATGGATTAGCTCCTTTTTAAATGATAAGTTGAAAGAGCCATTTGCAAGCTAGATCTTGCTCTATTATTGATAAAGTGGGTTTGTCAGCCATTGTAAGGATGTCGCTAGGTGAAGAGTGAGCACGTTTATGCAAGGAAAGTAGCAGACTTGTGTGTCCTTTGAACATTGAACAGTTCTTGAAACATTGGTCATCACTTTGGCCTCCATATTATTGTATTCCAGCAAAGACCAAGAAAACTTTATCCCCACTATAATGTCTCTTTCTCCATTCCTCTCTTCTCCCCCTTCTCCCTTCTCTCTCTTTTCCCTTTGCTCTTACACTATCATTCTATGTCTCCTTCATAAGACTTAACAGAGAATTAAATATCATCTAATTATAGGCACAGATTATTTTACAGTAGTAAGTTTCTTAGACTCAGCTTCAGTCAAAAGGTTACCAATATTTTTTCTCTTCCTTATAGCCAGATAAGAATCAGAAGAAAATCTCCTCCTTCTTTTCTGCCCCGAGTCTCTTTACGACAGTGCAGCATGGCTCCTCAAGTGCAGGCGCCAGAAGTAAACTGAGTGGTATTGGTAGCAATAAAGAAAAGGACAAGTTACTCACCACTAAAAGCAATGGGGCAACAACAGTTCTCCAGAAGAAATCAGCTTTCGGGAATGGTGCTTGTTCGTCAGGCTTTGGCAAGGGAAAGAAAACAGATCTGGCGGAGGAAATTTCTGATTCAAGTGAGGTGTGGAGTGATTCGGACCCTGAAGTGATAGAGTCTACCCCAGAGATAAAGAAAAGTAGTGCAGGTCTCCTTAAGTCTTCAAAAATAAGCGCAAGTCCAGATTTCATTCCATCAACTCCCCAGCTAAACATTACGAAGTTGTCTGATACAAAATCTTTTTGTTCTGGGCTATCAGGAAAGTTATCATCCATAGTGAGCAGCTCTTCACACACAGCCACAAAGTCTTCCACATTGTCAGTCTCAAATGTAATGCGGCCAACCAGTTTAGCTATGAAGAACAAGTCGAAGTTGAGTAGATTATCAAGAAAGATTCATGAAATGAAGAGTAATTCTGTAAACAAAAGTGAACAACAAATCCTAAAGGACAGTCATTTCTTATCAGACCAAATCGCTGGTAAACTGAAGAGACCAGCAGCAACTGGTATGGGCATATCACCGGATCCCAAGAGAACGAATGTACCTGATATTGTCATTCCAGAAGAAAAAGAAGATTGCAAGTCCAATCTTCTTTCCAAGTTTGAAGACCAAAACTCCTATACAAGTGATGCAGAGAGTGATGGAAGTGTCAGTATTCTATTGCCAGATTGCAAGAAAGAAAATAAAGAGAATATCTTGAATAAAGGAGAGTCTTCAAATGGTGATGATGTTTTAAGAAGTAAAATGAATAATGGTGACTTAAATTCTTTCATAAAGGAAGACAGTTGTAAATCACCAGTAAAAAGTGAGAAAACAAATAGCATTAAAGCTGCCAGTGATTCAGATGTTCTTGACCATAAAGACATATCAGAGGTCCTTGAAGCTTCTCAAGGTTTTATGGCTGACATTGCATTTGATGATGTAGAACCCAAAAAACAAGAGCCATCAGTGATACCTGAAACACAAGAGGATTCTATGGACCACTTATTTGATGATGATTTAGCTGTAGATTTTGAGAAGATGTCACCTTTCAAGCAGGAGGTTCAACAAGTGCCACCAGTTGAAAATAAGTAGGTTTCTGGAATATCAGATGAAAGGTAGAATATATAATCACCAGTGAATTGAAATAACTTTTAGCCATTGTTGTTTTTTCATGAATTTAGATGCACTTATTTTTATTGTTTTAATGAGTTTGGCTTGTCTAAAAACACAACCATTTAAGAAGTAATTTATTTTTACTGGATATATAATTGTTTGATTATGCTGTTGACATGTCTGACCACTTCTTTCCAGAGCAATAAAGAAGCTGTTGTTTGAGGGTTTGGGTGAGGAGTCATTTTCAATGAAAGGGGGCTTTGGTCGCCATGTTGTGAGTGCTGTTGAGCGCAACACTTATAAAGGGGAGGTATTACTAAGGCTTATATCAGTACAGGATAAGAGCAACAAGACCTGCACTCTTGGTGGATTCTGGTGAGAATTTTTTAAATTTGTTATAGCAATTCTTTTTAGTGTTTATTTTGTAAAACTAAGTTAAAGTTTGTGTAATTATTTATCTCTAAATAAATTATCATTGAGAGATGCACATCTTAGAGGAAAGATCACTTAAAATTCACCCCATATTACTGTAGTGCATTAGAATGATTTGTGTTCACTGAAAGGGGATTTGTAATAAAATGTTCTAGCAATAGTACCATGGTATGAAACCAAATAGTACTGCATCTTAATAGAAAAGCATATTGCAACTGAAGTACATCTGCATTTTGTTTACAGGTCACAGAGTATGGTTTCAGAAGGAGACATTGTTCACATTTTATATACAGAGGCTTCAGAGGATGGACACTTCACAGTAAACAATACTCAGGTAATTTTTTTTATTGTGGAATCAGGATATCTGATTTTATAGTGTGTTAATATATATATATATATATATATATATATATATATATATATATATATGTATATATATTACTTATATATATATATATACACATATACATATATATACATACATACACATACACATACACATACATATACATACACACATACATATACATACACACATACATACACACGCATACATACACACACATACATAAACATACATACATACACACACATACATACACACACATACATACACACATATACATACACACATATACATACACACATATACATACACACATACATATACACATATACATATACACATATACATACACACATATACATTACATATACACATATACATAACATTACATATACTATACATATATACATATACATATACATATACATATACATATACAAATACATATACATATACATATACACACACACAACACACACCACACACACACACACACACACACACACACACACAACACACACACACACACACACACACACACCAACATACACAACACACCTATCACACACACACATACACACACACACACACACACACACACACATACCACAGACATACCAACACCACATACACAACACACACCACATACACAACACATACACACACACACACACACACAACACACCACACACACACACACACACACACCACCCACACACACACACACAACAACACACCACACACACATACACACACACACACCACACACACATCACACACAAACACACACACACACACACACCACACACCAACACACACACACCACAACACACACACACACCACAACCACACACACACACACACACACACACACAACACACACACATACACACACACACACACACACACACCACACACACACACACACACACACATACACACATATATATATGAGTGTGTGTGTGTGTGTGCACAGTGAACCCTCGCTATAACGCGGTTCACCTTTCACGTTCTCGCTGCTTCACGGATTTGCATTGTGCATTGTGTTCTGCATTCTGATTGGCTAAACAGTCTCTCCACTTCTTCTCTACCTGTGTGTCAATAATGTTACGGTTTAATATGTACATGTACGTAAAACAGCTTGCCAAATTTAAGTTTGAAAATTTTCTCTTAAACCCATAAAGCCTTCAGTTCGTATTGATGATTAAAATTATTATTTTACAGTACAGTAGTTATTTGTAAAAAATGTTTATACAGTACTTTTATTTGTTAAGCAAATGCTTGGGCCTGTAAAAAGGTTTTGTTCCTTGGTTTCAATGTATTCTAGAGTATTTCATTGTATAATAATTGTAAAAAAAATAAAGGTCACTTCTTCACGGATTCACCTATCACGGGTTCTTTTTGGAACATAACCCCCGCGAAAAAAGGAGGGTTCACTGTATATTATATATTTATATATATAAATATATATATATATATATATATATATATATATATATATATATATATATATTATATGGATTGTATTGTTGAATACATTGATGTTTGATAAGAATTATTATTAATTTTAAAAATGTATATTATCAGTCTTTGAATTTGTTTATCATCAGGGTCTCATTGTGATCAACCCAGACTTCCTTATCTCTGGAACTTCTGTTGTGTCTGGTGTCTTCTGTCGCCGAAAAGCAGTTTTGAATGAACGTTTCAGAGGTCTAGATCCGGGTAACCAGCTGATGCTTATTGGTTCTCTTGTTCATGAGCTCTTTCAAGAGGTAAGAACAGTATAGCCTTTCTTATATTTTTTGATTGTTTCTGTTTTGGTGTATTCATTCTTCATATAAACATAAATTCTCTTTCTTCTTTCTTTCGTACTTTCTTTTGATGAGTAATTTTGTCATACTGAAAAGTGAAACATTACTTTCAAAAAGGCAATTGATATCACTGTAGGTGGTGAAGAAGAAGATCAAGTCTCGGGAGCAGTTGGAGCATCTAGTAAGAGAACTAATGTCACAGCCAAAGATGCTGCAGGAAATGTATGGACTCGGAGTATCGGAGGCGCACATATATGAGGAAATGAATAACTTCATCCCTCACATTAACACTTGGTCTCAGAGATACCTGGCAACGGAAAATTACAAGGTCAGTACCACAGAAGTCCTCCGTGTATGTGTGTTAGTGCGCGTGTGCGTGGATGCATGCGTGCGTGCGCGGATGCATGGTGCGTGCGCGGATGCATGCGTGCGTGCGCAGATGCATGCGTGGGTGCGTGCGTGCGTGCGTGCATGCATGTGTGTGTATGTATGTGTATGCGCATGAGACATTCAGAATAGTAGGTCCTTTGAATGCATAAATCATTTTTCAAAGTAGCTTCTATTTTGAAAATATATCTGTTTGACATAAGAAGATAGCAGCGTGTGTCTGTGTGTGCGTGTGTGTGACATTGATAAACATAGGTCCTTGAATGCCTAAATCATACTAGATGTAGTCTTCTGTTTTTTAAGATAAATCTTTAATTTTTACATAGGAAAACAGCAGCAAATGAATAGACTAAAGTAGGATAACTTGAAGTAGTAAGAATTATTTTTTCTCCCCGCCCCCCCCCCCCTTACTTTCAGACAAGGTTGAATTAAAAGGTCAATCAAAAAGGCAGTGGGCTGGCCAGATAACAGAGATTCAAGATATTGAAGAAAATGTTTGGTCTCCAAAGTTTGGTGTGAAAGGCAAAATTGACATGACGGTCAAGACTAATCAAAGAGGAATTACAAAGGTGGGGAGCCTGATAGTAATTCAAAGAAAATTGTATTGTGTATAGTGATGCTACAGAAATGTTAAAACATCAGGGGTCAGGCAGACTTTATTTGTTGAAATAAAAATCCATAAAAGGTTACGCATAGATTATTAGAAAATTTAATGCAATAGAGAACCACTAGATTGGTATTTACTGAGCAGTAGTTCATGACACAGATTTTATGAATATTTATCTCCAGCAGTTACCAAAACATTTAGTTTTCTGTAAAGCAAATGATGCATGTCATGTTGTAAAATTGTCCTTTTGAACAGGTTGTCCCACTTGAGTTAAAAACTGGTCGATCAAGCTTCTCCGCGGAGCACAAAGGGCAGGTAACACTCTACAGCATGATGAGTGCAGACAGGAGGCACGACCCAAGAGCTGGACTGCTTCTCTATCTCAGGTATCGTTGGAGTCCATTAATGCATTTGCTTGAAGATAGATTGGCATTGTCTGTAATTAGGATTTTTATTAATCCATTCACTTATGATCATAATTTGGGTATCTTGAGTACAGAAGTCTTCTGTATTCATAAATCAGTATTAAGTAATGGAATTATCTGTAACACAGAATGTTAGTTGCACACCTTTTTGTACAACATCCACAAAAACATTTGTTTTTTAGAGTTTAAGGAGGAAACTTGGATTTTAATAGCAGTGAACTATTATTTTTATAAATTTTATCACTGTATCATATATTTTGTTTTCACTTGAGGGATATCACTATGTAGAAATGATATGCAAAGTAGAATGGTATCAACATATCAAAGGATACCTGAAATCTACTATCTTTGAATTTTTGAAAATTATTAATAAAAATACTATATACGATAAAAGGTAGTCTTTGGAATCAAGGCACAACATGAGTTCTATTCTTCATTCCCATATTAAATTTGGTTTTATTACTGGAAAAAAGTAAGAAAAATTAAGGTTCTTTTGTTATAAAAGTATTTTTAACTGTCCTTGCAGAGATGGAGCAATGGAGGAAGTGCCAGCTGGGGAGAGAGAAAAGCGAGGTCTCATTCAGCTCCGTAATGAGATGATTTATTACCTCACAGCCAAACCTATGAAGCAGGAAGACGGAGTAAGTGTAAACTGATATTCTTTATTTTTTATTTATAAGTTTACATATTTGTGTATGCATCACTGTCAGGGCTTACTTCTTTTCATTGCAAGTTTTCAAAAGACATAGCTTTATAAACTTGAATGTATTTAGTTTATATGGAAGCATTGCTATGAAAGATTTCTATATTTTTCACAAACAAAATATTCAAGTTCACAAATATCTCTACAGTGCTAGAATTGTTCTTTTTGTTTTATCAAAAATTTGATAGATATGGTAATTTCAAAAACATTTTTGTAATATACAATATATATATATATATATATATATATATATATATATATATATATATATATATATATATAAATATATATATATATTATATATATATATATATATATATATATATATATATATATATATTATATATATATAATATATATATATAAATATATATATATACATTTCCTTTCAGGAACTCAAGCTACCTTCCCTACCAGAGCCAATAGACTCAGAGAGAGCATGTACTAAATGTGCCCATTTGCTAACATGTTCAGTTTACCAGAAGAGTATTGAAGAAATTGTCCCAGAGCCTCCTCATTCCATGAGTGTCCTTGTACCAAAGACTACGTCTCATCTCTCTCAGGTATGTATTAGAACTTGAAGGCTCTATAACAGGATAGGAATGAGTCAGTTTTGAAGTTAGTCTATTGTTATATGTGAAGGTGGTTGTTTGAAAATATTTTTCAAAAGAATATTTGGATTATCTGAAATATAAATGACCAAGCCCCCTTTAAGTAAGCTGTTTTTCAGTGATTTGGATCAACTATTCAACTATGACACCTTTGTGTTCGAATTCTATATTCTGATGATTTATAAAAAAATTGTAATGGAATAAGTGTTACATACCATACATAGACATTTTTACTTACAAACAGAGTCCATGTTCACACTGCTTTTCCACATGCTGAATGTGGAGGCAGATGTTTTTGAAGGCATTATCAACAAAGGAATCTCACAGCATGAACTCTTGTTGACACAATACCATGTGATTCCTTCAGCAGCCTCACTATTTTGATGGTGCTTTTTACCTTGTTCCAATGAAATTTGATTTTCTGTGTATGCACATCAGTAATTAGATTGATGAAGTTGATGTTGTGGTTCACACTGTTGTGAAGGTCATGATATGAAAGGTAGTTCCTTGGCACACCACTCATTCCAGGATTAGAAGTATTACTTCAGCTTTCCTGGTCTCAACAACTTCCATGTTGCCAACAGCAGGTTCCACAATGATGTCAACTAGGTCAATTACCCACACTGACTTGTGTGGAGCTAGGCCTCTATGAGGAACATAATGTCACATAATGTGACTTGTCCTCAGTTACTAAGGATGATAGGATTTGCTTCAACATATGTGAAACTCACTAAAGAGATGGGAATAGCATTTGATTATCATATGCACTATACATCCACCATTGCAGGTAAAGCAGTTATCCCAAATATTGTTTGCGAAAAGAATAGAAAACTGAGCCAAGTTTGTGATTTCTTTGCTAAATTTCCAAAGAAAATACCAGTCCTGACTAACACCACCACCTTCAGTTTATTGCAGCCTTTGATCTGATATTTCGAAACATATCCATCTCTTGCTAGGGATACTGTAGGCCAGTTCATTGGTTGCTGGCACTCATCACATGTCCATTTCTTTGGCCGAAGATCCTTTTGCATCTTTCATGTGGTGGTACTGGCATTTCTTCCATCACTGTCGGCAGGACCTCTCTTTCGTAAGTGTTGTGCATCTTGACACAGGATTGATGTAATAATGCCATACAAGTATATTGTTATGGATTTCTGATAAATGGTTCCTAATTCTTCTGAAGAAAGACAATGGATTTGGAACATAGGTCATTGGGATTGTCTCATCTCGTTGAAAGTTTTGTGAATAAGGTTGATGGATTATAAACAAGCAAAAAAGTTCTAACCTGGTAAGGTAAGGCTGGTTGGTTGTAGTGTATAAGAACAAAGTTAGGTAAGCTGTGGTTCATATGGCCAAAGTTGGGTCAGCTGAAGTACACAAGGTATGCTAAGTAAGCTGTGGTTAATATGGTCCAAATCTTAAGATTTTGAATCACATCCCTTTATACCATTTGATTACATAATGCCATACTTATTCCTCTTCAGGCTCATTTAGATTACTTCAGGCATTGGTGTTTACTCTTACACCTAGAAATTGCTGAAGGGAAACGAGACTCAGCTATCAGAGCACTCTGGTGCCAGGACCCCAAAAGGAGGTAACTTGTGTTTAGACAATTTACTTAATGATGATTTATTATTTTGTTATATGTTATGTTTGATAGTTGATGATTTATTGAAAAGACTATCCATTTGAATTAGATATGTAATCTTTTCTCTTTATGAAACATATGATTATTCTCCATAAAGTGGTCAATGAGAAATGGGCTCACTATTATTTTTATTGATATTATAAGCAGTTTTATTACTGAATTTGTTTTCTTCTCTACTTAAAGGCCATGTTTAAAAGATATTTCTTATCTAAACTTTTCTCTTTCCCTATAGAGAGGATGGTGGAGACTGTCTATCAATGTTAATATTAGAGCGTGGTGTTCCAGTGAACGAACCAGAGCCTGGAATTTTTCTCCATTCCTTTGTCCGTTCTCCTAAGTATTCTACTATGCCAAGCTTATCAGCTGTTGGATTGCAGGTAGAGAAACCATGTTAAGAAAGAATAGATGTTTTTCCATCTACCTTTTTTTTCTCTCTCTCACTTCCTCTTCTTCCCCCCTTCTTCCCTCCTTTCTTTCTTCTACTGTCACCCTCCCTCTGTCCCTCTCTCTCCATCCCTCTTTCCTTTCCTGTCTCTTTCCTTAACTCTTTCCTTCCTTTCCTCCCACCTTTGTTCCTATCCTCCCTCCTTCCCTTTCTTCTTTCCCTCTTTACCTCCCTCCTTCCCTCCCTTCCTCCCTTTCCTCCCACCTTCCCTTTCCTCCCACCTTCCCTTCTTCCTCCCTATAGTTTGTAACTGCACAGAATTTTGTGTTTTTTCACAAAATCAGTTTTAAGAATCAGTAGAGATATGAAATTGGATTCCTTTTTGTGCTAAAATACTTTATTAATATTGCATATATGTAACTATAATTCCTTTTTTTTCATGATGGCTTCTATTTTCCTTCTGAGAGAAGTATTACAGGTCTTTGTTTTCACATGTATTGTTCTCCCATCACATTAAAGTAATTCAACATGCTTCTCATTCCAGGCTAGTGATAATATAGTTGTGTCATCGGAAACTGAAATTGCTCTCAGTCTGGGAGTTATAAAGGTTGTACATGAACAGTCGGTGCAAGTTGTGTTAGATAGGTGAGTCTGGTTCATGTGAATATGAAATAAGATGAGAAAATATGGTAGAGGGTTATAGGTAAAAAGAAACACAGATTTAGTCTAAGACAGTGAAGATAGAGACAAAAACAGGACCAAAAAAATAAAGTATAAACCAAAATTAAGTCAGGAATGGAATTTGATGCAGCAATAGACGGAGATAAAGGTGAACATGGGGATGAAAACAAATAAGTCAGAATCACTTCCTAGTACCACCTTTTTTATTGCAGGGATCTGACAGCTTACCCTACATGGAGGGAGAAGTTATTCTGTGTGGACAGATGTGAATACCAAAATACCATGAGCATCAACTTTACCAACTTGGCCAGATTATTGTCTGACACTCCTCAAGCAGCAATCCTCAGAGAATTGATTGTGGATAGGTAAATAACTCTTTGTTTTACTGTGACTGCTTGCAGATAAAGAGAAATGAGAATGGAGTTTTAAAAAGTATAATCTTCCTAATTCCTCCACTTGATATGTTTTCAGAAAACTGCCAACATTCAAGAAAGGGTTGGGTGAAGATGTGGTGAAGAAAGGCAAGAAGATCCTTCAGATGCTGAACAAGACCCAACAGCGAGCAGTGTTGAAGACCCTCATGGCGGAAGACTACAGTCTGCTCAAGGGCTTCCCAGGAACGGGTATGCTTTGTGTTGATTAGATTATACTTGTTACATATAGGACGTTGGCAGACAATGAGAAAATAGCTGTGGCAATGGATTTTGTATTTGTTTGTTGATTACCTTTCGCAGGCAAGACCTCTACAATTGTTCGACTGGTCCAGCTTATGGTGACTTTAGGTTACTCTATCCTTCTCACCAGTTATACGCATTCAGCTGTTGATAACATTCTTCTGAAACTGAAAGTTAGTTTTTTACCATTTTAAACAGCCTTTGTATGCTTAATGTAATTATTTATATCTTTTATGTATT
The DNA here is from genome assembly GCF_003789085.1 of Penaeus vannamei. NCBI lineage: Eukaryota > Metazoa > Arthropoda > Malacostraca > Decapoda > Penaeidae > Penaeus > Penaeus vannamei. The sequence goes on along the minus strand of NW_020869847.1, from coordinate 164,970 downwards.
TATTATTATTTTTTTATTATTATTATATTTTTATATATATATTTTTTTTTCTGTAAATTTTTATTATTATTATTTTTAATACTTGATTGGAGTTAAGTAAACTATGTTTTTTTCTATTCCAGGATTTAGAAGTAGATTTTCTCCGTCTTGGGAGAATTGCACGTATTCATTCTGACATACTGACACATGCAGATGAAACATTGGCTAGAAAATTCAAAGATGTTGCCTCACTCTCCCAGTTTTACTTTTCAAAGGTAAGAAACAATTTTTGACTAAAACAGTGTTTATTTTTTGCTATTAAGGATATGCTGGGGATATTATTTATGTTTTAGAATCAGTATAATTAAATTATGTTATTTTTTGGTGAAACTCTGTTCATGGAACTTTCAGAATTGGTAGAAAATATATCATTTAGAATTTTACATAAACATGTAGGTTTTTAGTTCTGAAGAATATTCAGATCTTCCTTACATGTATAAAAGAATTTCAAAAAGGTAATTATGTATTCACTCCAACTGAAGTATAGTAGTTAAATGCGTCACTTCAGAAGGTAGAATTACGACATTCTGATTTATTCTTGCATGAACACATTTCTTCCATATCCTTCCAACTCCTTTTCCTGCCTTCTTGCTCATCTGCAACTATTAATCTATTTGGATATTGATTACGTGGAAAGGGGTAGAAATTAGATAATATATTGTGTAATGTTTAGTAATGTTGGACTTGACACATGTTCAGCCAAAGATTTATTTAGTTGTATATTAACTTCTCTAATCACATACAGTATAGGAGAATGAATTGTATTCATGTTGATAAATGTAGAAAATTTATGAATAAGAATGAATATCTTCACAATACAAGAGATGTGTTTGACCTGTTGCGAATATATCTTTGTCAGAAATACATGTATTTCTGACAAAGATATCATCAAAACTGTGTCAAATACAACTTTTTTATTACAAAGATATTCATACTCATTCATATCTTTTCTACACACAGTATACAAGAAGTTATCAGTAATCGACCATCATTATTTTTAGTCTTCAAAAACATGTAATACCCTTCATTCCAATTTTTTCCCTCTTTAGTTTACACATGAATGATTTTAAATTGCAGAAGGTAATTGCTACTACCTGTCTAGGACTCAATCATGTGATTTTCACCAAGAGGACCTTTGATTTCTGCGTAATTGATGAAGCATGTCAGGTGAGCACTGCACAATCCTGAAGAGGGTTTGGTAATGATTACTTTGTACAAGAAATATGATATTTGGATATTAAAGATGGTTATTTTTATGGTTTACAGCGAAGTAGTTACAATGTGCCCATGTGCTCCACACATAAAAAAACAGTAATTTTTAAAATTTATTCCTAAACAAATTGGCAAATACCACATAAAACTTTCCCACATTATCACCTTACCTGGATATTTACAGTGTAATAAGTTTTCCTAATAATAATGCTATTGCTTTCCTAGTGTCAGCATACATTTTCCTCTCTATCTTTTTTCAGGTGCTGCAAGTTGCTGCCCTCGGACCACTATTTCATGCTAAGCGTTTTGTTTTAGTTGGTGACCCCAAGCAGTTACCTGCAGTTGTGCAGAGTAAACAAGCAAGGTAAGGTATGGGGTGATTGTAAGACATGCTGTAGTGTTTAGTAAAATAAATTAAATGGTATTTTCCAATCAGTGGAAAAAAGTCTAGAACAACGATAGAAAGGAAAAGCATACCAGGTACCAAACTACCCAATCTGATGAGTTAGAATCATCAAACTTTATCACCAAAGTGAGGGTTCTTCTAGCAAAGAGTCCAAGTAAAACTTAAGATGAAGGAGGGACGGATAATGGTCTTACACAGTGAAATCCAGTCCTTTTTTGGACAACCATGATAGGGATGTTTTGGTTGTTAGTGCTAAGAGAATAAATCCATTAAATTGATGCCATAGTTCTTTTCTTGCTTCACTCTGAAAATCAATTTAAATACCTCAAAGATCATTACTTTATTAGAATGAGACGGCAGAGGTAAGTTCTCTTTTGTATAACAAGTATGGTTCCTGAAAGAGGAAAAAGTAAGATCACTAGAAGTTTTTAAATATTTTTGTGGTAACTCATATACTTCATCCTCAGGTCTTGCCCTTAGTGCCTCTTCAACCCACAATCTAGTGCATTTGGTGTAGTTAATGACAATTTCAGGGGAGGTCCAGAAGGATACTGCTGCTAGAAGCTTTCCTCTTATCCACCAACACAGATGGGAGCAGAGATGACCTAGAAATATTAAATCATAATCGCAATCATCCAAAATGAACATAGCCCATTGATACGAACCCTGCAAAGAATATAGGCGCTTAGAAAATGGGAGCTGAATTTTTCATTGGAGCTTATTGATGGGCAAATATATGAAACACTTTGTCAGAAAACCTAACATGTACTGGTCATGGCCTCTCATGACTCAGAAAACAAGTTGCAGTCTGTTTTAATCAGCATAATCATTAAATTAAAAAAAATATATATATATGATTCAAAAGAGGTAGAGGTTTGAATGTATAGGTACTTTGGTAATTTTTTGCCCAACTGTGCAACTTTTCTCAATACAAATTTGGAAGTTATGTTTCTAGTTTTGCTACATGCTACAAATTGAAAGAGACAAAATATGTAACCTCAGAATTCCTAAAGAACTGAGTGAAAGTTGCTGGCAATAATCCAATGGAAGAATAAAGCTTCGTTATAAGCTGAAATCTCCGTAGAGCAATAAAGCCTCCAAGGCAGAACTATAGCTTAAGGAGGGAAGTTATCTAGGGTCAGTTTAGTGTCTGCCAGCTTTGGGCAACAGGAAATACTAGATAACTGCATTGACATTGTAAAAACATCATCTTACTCAGATGGTTAATGTAGAACTCTCAGATATAGTAACATGCTGAAATTTGTGATGCATAAAATATAGCTCTTAACGTCTAAACATTTATGTAATATGTCATGCAGAGTGATGAGTATATTCTTTAGTATCATCATTTCTTTTTCTCATTACATTTATTGCATTACATTATGATCATACCAAGGTGTGTATATTTGCCCTTAATTGTGATTTCTATACTTTGGTGTGATATTCCATGCTTTTGACTACTACCATTTTCTAGTTAAACAAATTATTTTTGTATAGAATTATGATGAGTACATTTATGTTTTCCTCCAGTCCTAGGGAAGTTCATCTATCTGACTTTGATAGATTACTTCAATGATACTTTGATAGATTACTTCAATGACACTTTGGGGACCCTAGTGTTATGTTTTCACATGGAAACAGTTTATGCTCCACCTTTATTTGTATTCCATTTTTTTCTCTGGGATTGGGAGGAAAACTGTTTAATCTAACCATTCTGTTTTAACCATTATGTGAAAGGTTTATAATCATGGTTTTAATGGGAAATTGTGGACTATATTTCATTTAGGTCTTTTGACCTTTTCCATGCTGCTTGACCAGTTCATCCAGTCCTCCTTGGTATGTTATGTTTTCATATCCAGAAGATTTTTGTTTCTACTTTGGACCCTTTTTAGCTCTGTTGTATTCTGCTTGTGTGTGCATAACCTGGGTAGAGAAAAGAAGTTTCATATGAAGTTGCATATGTAGATTTTTATGATGACAAATATCAAAGCATATTTTTTTCACCTAGATTGAGGTTACTGTTAAGGTGAAGAGTCGTCGGTGCGGGTCAGGAATTATGATTTTTCAAACTTTGTGTGTGGATACATGAGCATGTGACGCACCCCGGGCGCCAGTTGCCAGATTCATAACTCGCTCCTTTCCGCGGTTTGAATGTCTGGAGTATTTAAATGCCCTCTTGCTGCCACACCCCTTTTTGCTTCATGCCTTTTTTTTTTTTTTTTTTTTTTTTTTTTTTTTTTTTTTTTTCAGCTTTTTTTGGGCTGTTTTTGCAAATTTCTTTGGTATGATACTGCTGTACAATAGTTTAGGCTGTGTTCAGCAGGCAGGCAGCAGGCCAGCAGCAGCAAGGAGGGGAGAACAGTGCGATTGATAAAGTTGTCAGGAGTACACGTGTTGTTTTCAACCTGTTGAAAACCTGGCAATATGTCATTTATATATAAGAAATGCATAATATATGACTTATGATGTACTATGATATGTAAATGACAGGGAACCAGGAGCCTTGACATCTGAAAGTATACTTTTCAGAGAACACTCCAACCTAACCTAACGTAACCTTTACATAAAGATGACCTAAAATTACCTGAACAAGGCCTGACACTCTACCATAGGACTCCTATTAAAGGCCAAGGAATTATCTAAGTAGATATTCACATTTGGTAATCATTGGTATGACCTTTGTGGTGTAATGAAGATGAATGACAAAAACTGCTATTTTCTCAAAATCATATTTTCATGCATGATAGTAAGAATAACTTTGTATGTAATTACGCAATTTTAATAATTCTTGTTGCAAAATGATCGTCTTGTTCATATCTACTAACTGTAGCTAAGTCATGCATTATTGCCACCAAATACATTTTTTACTGAAAAAATTAATTGCGATTTTCTGATAAAAAAAGGGCACTTTTTTGCAAGGTAACTGAAACATTGTCGTTTCAGATAGATTTACATAACTGCTACATTTGGTACTCCTATTTGTTTACTAACTCTAGTCAGAAGGAAACTTCAGTACTATTCACTATAAGGAAACTATTACATAATTTTCAAATTCTATCATCTCAATTTTTTTTTTTTTCCCCTTTCTTTCATTCTTTTTCTTTCTGTCTTTCTTTCTTTCTTTTGCCCAAATATTTACATAGCTTTTTAAAATAAAATTTCTTGTGCTCAAGCATCACATATCCATGCACATTGTGTAAAACAAAT
>NW_020869847.1:121017-155006 GCF_003789085.1 Penaeus vannamei | reverse complement strand
AGGGTTAAGGTGGGGATTTGTAAAGGGTTAAGGGTGAAGGGTGATTAGATCAAATGGAGAGTATCTAAGTGTCTGAGGAAGGGAGAGTAACTGCAAAAGTCATAATGAAACAATCTACAGGTAATGTGGGTAGAGATGATAGTTGGAGAAGTAAAGGGGAAGGGGTTAAGGGTGAAGATAGTGAAGTATCAGGAAGAATGTCAGGAGGAGAAGGATTCAGAGAAGGACACTATTGCAACAGAAGAGTGTCAGGTGAGCATCCAGGTGGGAGTGGTAAGGATAATGGGGAAAGAATAGGGAACCTTGGTGCATGTAAAGGAGAGGATGAGGCATTCTGGGGGAGAGTGGGAGGCAGAAGGGTTGGGGAAACTTGAGGAATGGGATGGATATTGACAAACACTTTGAATGTAGAGCTAATAGGAATAGAGGGATTGAAGGGAGGATGAGGGAGTTGAGTATTCTCTCTTGGGTCATGTTTAGAAAGTCTGGATGTCTTCAAGAGTTTCTGGAGAGAGAGTCGGGTGGGGAAGTCTGAGAAACAAAGGCTTCTTGTGAGAAGGAGAAGAGGGGATAGATGTCCAGGGAGCAGAGAGAGAGGTGGGTGGAGGAGAGGCTGTGGCAGGAAAAGATGGGATGGAACATTTAGATCGCCTGGTCCAACAGGTAGAGTGAGAAGGTGGAGGGGTGGGCATCAGAAAAGTGGTAGAGATTGGAGTATCTGGATTTAGACCGGAAAAGGAATTGGACATGGGGAGGCAGGGAGTAGAGATAGGATGGTGGGGGTAGTGGAAAGAGATACTAGGAGAGTTGCTGAGACATTTTGAGAAGATGGGTGGGTAGCAGAGCGAAGTACAGTTTTGGAAAAGGTAGAAAGAAAAACCTCATTGGTATGCACCTTACTGGCCTCATGTAGAGTGAGGCCTAGTTTGAATCCGAGAACTGCTGTCTCAGATTTGAGCTTGTAGGCAGGGCAGCTCCTATAAAATACATTATGGGAGCTACCATCATTGGCACAAGTGCATGACTCAGCAGAGCAATAAGAGCAGTCATGATCAGACTGGGCAAACAGACTGCAGCCAGCTGTAGAGTAACAATTTTTGGCTGGGTGGGGAAAAAGCCAACATTTCTGACATTGATGGGGAAGGGGTTAATATGGTCTGACAGTGCAGGCCACTCCATCAATATCAACTTAATGGGGGAGGTCATGTATATGGAAGCTAATCTTGGTAATATTGGTGTAGGACTTTCATTGGCTTCTGAAAGGAATAGCATAACACTGTACTGCCATTGCATCGTAGTTGACAAGGCAGACAAGCAGGGTGTTTTTGCAGTCCTTGTCATAGACAGGACAATCAGTTGGGAAGACAGAAACTGTTCTGGTACAGTATTAAGAGACGAGTGAGGTTCAGCAGGAATAGGTTTCATAGTAAAGTTAGTCAGGGTAGATAGTGCACAAGCTTGGGACATCCAATGTGGAATCCCAAAGAATAGACAGTCTGATTTCCGGGCAAAACTGGGTTAAATTACAAAATAAATCACCATCCCATTTTATAACACACCTGTTAATGCCACAAAGAGTCGCAGGATGTCATTGGTTCCCTCAAAGATTCTGAAGATGCGGAGGTCCCTCATGACTCTCTCAAGGCCAGACTCCTTCATGAATCCCATGCCGCCCATCACCTGGATAGCCTCATCTGTCACTGTCCACGCTGCCTCTGAAGCAAACACCTAGAACCAAGAGAGAGAGAAATTAAGTGCGGGAAATGCTCTGAAGTCCTTCTCCTTCAATACTTCCTTTTTGTTAAGAATGAAATTTACTGTTAAGTATGAAAAAAAAAAAAAAATCATACATTAGTTTTGCCTACAAATTTAGAAATTCTTGAAGAAATTTAAGCCTTCGATTTCTACCACTTTCAAACAAACTTTGTGGAGAAATCTGTAGTGATATGCAAAGATACAAGTCCCATTAAAAGCTTTATTTTTAAAATCCTGTGTTTTACAGGACAGTCTGAATTCCAAGATAGTTCCAAAATACAGGTACTGCTTCATATTGTTCTCAAAAGAATTAGGACATCAAAATTTCTCCACTTCATACATCTACTCAGGTTGGGACATCAATTTTTTTCACTAATTATACATCATTCATCATAAACCCAGGTCTTTCCATCCTTGTAATATTCAATCCCAAAACATTACTTACCTTGCTGATAGCTGCTTCAAGGTGATAGTCCTTTGAACCAGAGTCCATGTTGCTGGAGATCATGTAGGCCATGGATTCAGTCACATAGTGCAGCATCGCCATGCGGGCCAGTTTCTCCTGTGGGTAGAGATTTTTTTTTTAAATATCTCTTGCCTTTCATACCATGGAATCATCATCTCTGATCTTCTTACTACAGGAATTGGTTTCCAAAAATATGTTTGCTCCAACACTAATAAAATAAAAATAGTTTTTTATATATAATTCTTTCAAATCAAAGGTGGCATCGAAGACTTTATAAATAAAAAAATATGAATATAGATAATTTAATCCATATCAAAATTATACATACAATAAAGTTGACTTAAACTAAAACTGCAATCACACACATATTAGGCCAACTTATAACCCAAACCAGAAATTAACCTGAATGGTGCCAAAGCTGTCGATCCTCTGGCCGAACTGGATACGAGTTGTGGCGAAGTCAAGGGCCTTCTTGATGGAATATCTCATAGTCCCAGAGAGAGCACCAGCCATACCGAAGCGACCATTGTTCAAGATTTCCATGGCAACCTGCAATGAAATAATATAATTAAGATATCATAAAACTTATAAAGAATGCTTCAAATTTCAAATGCACATTGCTGTATCAAAATCAAAGTCAAAACTACCTCACCTTAAATCCATTGCCAACACCCCCAAGCACATTCTCTGCGGGGATCTTGGTGTCCTCAAAGTAGACCTCGGCTGTGTTTGAGGCTTTGATGCCCATTTTCTTCTCAGGGAGGCCATGCGACACTCCACCAAATGCTCGCTCCACGATGAAGGCGGTTACCTTGTCCTTGGTGACACCTGAAAGAAGGGAGATTGATCTATTAATTTTCATACTCTAACTCTGATCTTCAAACCAGTGGTTTTCAATAGTATTTGCAGAATATACGCATATACATAATTAAGTAAATTTATACACAGACACAAACAGTAAATCACACTTTTAAAGACAGAGCAAGAAAGCACACAAATATGCTCATGCAGTATTTGTTCTTTTGCTCTTCCTATCATTGCTTTATTTAAAATTTGCTCAGCTTGAATCTTGCCCACAAAAGCATACTCACATATGCTACCTGACTGAAGATCCCTTTGCTTTTCACATACCACAACCCTTATTGTAAGTACTTTAAATGTTTGTAATCCGACAATAAAACTTTTAGTGCAAGCTTCTTCATGATGGGGAGTCATAAAAACTTTGGTGAAAATTAAGGAGATGGCTTTAAAATTTAAGGATCAAGGAGATAGAAGAAAAAGATAAAAGAGGGTAAAGAAGAAGGAAGAAGAAAAAATGTGAGAATTACTAAATTGACAATAACGGAGGACAGGAGGACAGCAAATGAAAAAGCTTGGAGAGGGAAGAGTCAGAGGAAGAAAAGAAAAGGAAGACAGTGAAATCAGTATAAAAAAAATAGATAACCAAGAAAAGAAAAGAAAAAAGAAATAGAAAAGGAATAAAAAGAAACAAGGACATACAAAAGATAGATACAGAGGAAAATAATACTAAAAAAAAAAAATGGTTTAAAGAATCTAACTTACCACTCTTAGGATCAGTCACAGGTGTCTGAGCAAAGACAGTGAAGACCTCAGCCAAACCTCCATTGCTGATCCAAATCTTGGATCCATTGAGGATATAGTGAGAACCGTCCTCAGATGGCACAGCGCGAGACCTGATGGATCCTGCATCTGATCCACTGGAAGGCTCAGTCAGGGCAAAGGCGGCCATGGTCTCTCCTGATGCGCATTTGGGCAGATATTTGGCTTTCTGCTCTGGGTTGCCAGCAATAAGGATGCCCTGAAAATAATGACTTATAAGTGTACTGACAGGAATAAAACATCTATTATTATTTTCAAGACTTTAATAATATTTAGAGTTTTGCATTATTTTGGGTAAGAGTTACTTAATTATGCGTTACAAAACAGTGAAAGTTATGCAAATGTTATATAAAATTATACAACATTCAAAATTTTACAACAAAAAAATAATATACACCAAAAAAAATGGTTTAATAAATTAAAAACAAGAAAACCTTATAATAAGCACCAGAAGAAAACAGCCAGGGGATGTGAATAAAAGAAGGAGAGGAGAGAAAACAAGATAAGAAATAAATAACAAAAGGTGACCAAAAAAAAAAAAAAAATAAAAGAAAGAGAAAAAAAAAAATCTAAAACTAGACAAGATACAAACTAAAAGAAGAAAGAAAGAAAAAGAAATAGACAGAAATTCAAAAATAAATCAGAAAAAAAAAAAAAAAAAAAAAAAAAAAAAAGAAAGACCATGAGACAAGGCAAGAAATCAAATGAAACTTGAGCTGACTGTGCCCGCGTCCTCCCCATCCACTCACCTTGAAACCAATAGACTGGTGAGCGCCCAGAGTGATGCCAACTCCAAGGTCGTGTGATCCCACAATCTCCACCAGACGTGCATACTGTGTGTTGGTCAGCCCCACTCCGCCCAATTCTGCCGGTACCTGGAAAATTAATCAGAGTATTAGTTGCGTGGTAATGATAATGATGTTCGTAGCATTTTGATGATCTTTCTTAAATGGTATAAAAGTCGTACTGAGGTATTGACCTTCATGGTATCAATATCAATATTAGAAGAAAAAAAGAAAAGAAAAAAGAAAAGAAAAGAGGATAGAAAAGAAAAAGAAGAAGCTTCTTTTTGATAAAACTAAATACTTATAAATATTTGGGAATGCATATATGACTGCTTTATATGAAAAAATTCATGTATATATAATTTTCTTTGCTTTAAGTACATTTTATTTACACGGTTATAGTTAATTTATCAAAATTTTCATCCATACACACACTATGCATTTGCTTTATGACAAAGCAATATACATTTTCTGGTGCAAAACTTTTAAAGCTCTTGAAAGAACCAGCAATCATAATCTGCCTTGGCAAAACTTTAAAAACTGAACCATTGTCTGAGCTTGGGAGGGTCAGGCATACAAAAGGGTCTGCAGCCAAGATGTGCATTGCCCCAGGAGTGTAATTAAAATGTTACCAATGTGAGACTCGGTGGCTAGAGGTGGCCTATCTGAGTGCAGGAACTTGTGCTTGAGGTACTGACCTGAAGACCAAAGGCTCCGAGCTCCTTCAGTCCTTCCAGAGTGTGATCTTCGACCTTCTCCAAAGCATCATTCTTTGCAGGATCGTTGACCTCCTACAGCATTCCAAAGAGAGAAGAAAAAAAAGTTGAAAAATATAGGAGGTGAATATTTATCATTACACTTTATTCTTTACCATTTTACATAACCTTAGGTAACTGGAATGATTATTAAAAATACATATTTCATTCACTCAGGGATGTACCAGCATCTCCATCACATAAAGTCGCATCAAATAAAGTCGAGAATGCAATCTGCACACCTGTCTTCCTGCATTTTCAAGTCATAAGAAGACAAATCTGTTTCAGGGTAAATGTCAAATCAAATAAAACCCCAAACCACTCAAAACCCTTCCCCTCTCCTGGACCCCTCACCTCAAAGAACTTCTCAGTGGGGTCAACCAGCATCTCCAGTGTCTCCCTCTGCTCCTCTGACAGGGTGTAAGGGTAAGGGATGGCCTGCTCGGTGACGGCTGCCCCACGGAACATGTTCATCACGAAGGACTTGTTCACCTCTATCTTTTTGGCCATGTTGCGCTCCTTTGCAGGGGCCTTTGAGGCTGCTGGCTGGGCTGCTGTAGACTGCAGCCTGTAAGAAAGGAACTGTCATTAGGAGAGGAGTGGACAGGAGATGAAAGGAAAGAAAGTCTAAAGTTTTTAAAGGAATTTTTATCACATAAACAGCAAGGTATAATGCCCTTCTTTGAGAGAGAGAGAGAGAGAGAGAGAGAGAGAGAGAGAGAGAGAGAGAGAGAGAGAGAGAGAGAGAGAGAGAGAGAGAGAGAGAGAGAGAGAGAGAGAAAATACAAACCAATGATATTAATATTTTAAAATAATGTTTGGATATGCAACACACATAGCTCAATTGAATTCCTTCTCATCATGATCATCATCATATCCTCTTCTCTGCCTTGTCTAAGGTCATTCCTCTTCCAAACAGGATAAGATAAATTCCCATATTAAAAAAAAAAAAAAAAAAAATCTCACCTGCATTTAACCCATGAGTTCTTATCATATTTATACATTCATCCAGTGTGATAAAAACTTATCAAACTTGCTCTTAATAACAGGTCAAGGTACACATTTTGCGTAAGACAAAATAAGTGCCTTACGTGAAGCCCAGATTAGATAAGAGACCTGGATCAACAGTGCGTAATCGATCATTCTTGGGAGGATAGATGGAAAGAGAGAGAAAGGCAGAGGAATAAGAAAGGAAGGCAGGGGGGTGGGGGGAGAGAAGGAGAGGGAGGGGGAGAGAAAGAGCAACAGAGGAGATAAAGAGGAGAGAGAGAGAGAAGAGAAGAGGAGAGAGAGAGAGAGAAGAGAGGAGAGATAGAAGAGGAGAGGAGAGAGAGAAGAGAAGAGAAGAGAGGAGAGAGAGAAGAGAAGAGAGGAGAGAGAGAAGAGAAGAGAGGAGAGAGAGAAGAGAAGAGAAGCGGAAGGAGAGAGAGAAGAGAAGAGAAGGAGAAGAGAGAAGAAAGGGAGAGAGAGAGGAGAGAGAGAGGAGAGGAGAGAAGAGAGAGAGAGAGAGAGAGAAGAGGAGAGGAGAGAGAGAAGAGGAGAGAGAGAGAGAGAAGAAGAGAGAAAGAGGAGAGAGAGAAGAGAGAGAAGAGGAGAGGAGAGAGAGAGAGAAGAGAGAGAAGGAGATATGTAGGATTGTAATTCAAATAACTACGCAAAAGAAAACATCTTGCGAACATAAAAATAAAAAATCTGATATAAAACATCAGTGCGATTAAACCTGTTGACCCATCACAGATCCATGACCCTGTGGCTGATTAGCTGACTTGTCCAGACTGTTGCGTAATTAAGAATTTGTATTGCGTAATAGCTTCCCAAAATCCCTATCAATAACGAAGATGAAGAAGATGAAGAAGACAAAGAAGAAGAGAAGAAGAAGAAGAAGAAGAAGAAGAAGAAGAAGAAGAAGAAGAAGAAGAAATAAGACAAAGAAGACGAAAAAAAAAAAAAAAATCTGCCTGTGACCCCTCTAATCCCACCCCACCTCCCTTTGGCAAATGTCACTGGCACTCCTCCAGAGACTACCTGTCGTCGTTGTGCATCTCACATGACTGGCAAGGGGCCATCTACCTCATCCTTCTCATAAGGTTCAGCTCAGATATTTGTGAGGCCTTCGCTGTTTGGCAACCTGTTTCTTGTCTTTTTCATCACACGTATCATATATACACGGTAACATGTATTAATAAAAGTATATATCAGTGTAAAAATTATTATGAATACTCGTATATATAATCAATTGAATACTTGCAAAATCTGATAAAATGCAAATTGCTCAGTCATGATACCTTAAGATAGTAACTGAAGAGATGTACCCAACATGAAGGCATACCACTTTGAAAGTACTGTTTTTTCATACAATAATGGCCGAGAGGAATAAAATTAAGAATGTTTTGCATTTGTTAAACAACATTCCGCTTGCACCTTGATCCTCCCCCCTTCCCCCAGCAACCAATCGCTACTAATATGCGTGTTATGCGCTCACTTAGCGCCCTACGCATAAAACTTTGAGATTGAGATTGAGATATAATCAATCTAAAAATGCTCATTTCTATTATCTATTATACATCTATTTTCCCATCTATAGATTTCACAATATTATCATCCCCACACAACTTCTTTATATTAATGATGAAATATAAACCTTGAATGAAATAACATGGCTGAATGATACAATCCCCAAATCAAATCATTTGTGGTTGACTGACAATAAAAATGAATACAAAACCTCTATGCCAAGGATTTACAAGCTACTCCTTGTATAAATAAAGCAAAGGCCATTGAACTCTACCACAGACTGTAACTGGGCTAAAGTTGTGCATAGGGAAGAACTGAATGAGTCTTCCTAAAAAAGAGGAGGAGGAGGAGGAGGAGGAGGAGGAGGAGGAGGAGGAGAGGAGGAGAAGAAGAAGAAGAAGAAGAAGAAGAAGAAGAAGAGAGAAGAAGAAGAAGAAGAAGAAGAGAAGAAGAAGAAGAAGAAGGGGAAGAAGGAGAAGAAGAAGAAGAGAAGAAGAAGAAGAAGAAGAAGAAGAAGGGAAGAAGAAGAAGAAGAAGAAAAGAAGAAGAAGAAGAAGAAGAAGAAGAAGAAGAAGAAGAAGGAAGAAGGAGAAGAAGGAGAAGGAGAAGGAGAGTAGGAGTAGAGAGGAGAAGGAGAAGGAGAGGAGAAGGAGTAGGAGAGAGGAAGGAGAAGGAGTAGGAGAAGGAGAAGAGAGAGAGAGAGAGAGAGAGAGAGAGAGAGAGAGGAGAGAGAGAGAGAGAGAGAGAGAGAGAGAGGAGAGAGAGAGAGAGGAGAGAGAGAGAGAGAGAGAGAGAGAGAGAGAGAGAGGAGAGAGAGAGAGAGAGAGAGAGAGAGAGAGAGAGAGAGAGAGAGAGAGAGAGAGAGAGAGAGAGAGAGAGAGAGAGAGAGAAACACTCCCCTTGGTACGCAAGAGCTAAGAGCCGCCTTAAACCAAAGCTGAAGAACCACAAGTCAACAAAGTTATCCAATGCCCTGGGGGTACATGACTCGGCTTGTTGTTCCTCCATTCCATTTTTTCTTTCTTTTATGGAAGCAACAAGAATATCTTTCAGATACTTTTTCTTTCTTCCAACTGGGGAGGTTGTCCTCATCGCTTCAATCCTTCAGAGAAATTATTGTTGGGGGGGGACATTTTCGGAGGTGAAAAAAAAAAAAAAAAAATCTCTAGCGATAACTCAAAAATTGATATTATTCTCCCAGTTACTGAAGGAAAGGATGAGAGTACAAAAACAGATGGAGGAGGACCTCTCGTGGACTCTGGGAATATGACTCAGCATTACCTTGTCATATCCTGAATCCATGCTGTTATGTAAACAACAAAAATGTTCAAGAAGAAAATGAAAGAGAAAAAAAAGACAAGTAGGTGTTAGCGCAGGAGGAGGGAGAAGGAGGAGGAGGAGGAGGTGGAGAGAGGAGGAGGTGTGGAAGAGGTGGAGGAGGAGGTGGAAGAGGTGGAAGGAGGTGGAGGAGGAGGTGGAAGAGGTGGAGGAGGAGGAAGAGGTGGAGGAGGTTGGAGGAGGAGGTGGAGAGAGGTGTGGAGAGGTGGAGGGAGGAGGAGGAGAGGAGGAGGAGAAGGTGGAAGAGGTGGAGTAGTGGAGGAGGAGGAGGAGGAGGAGGAGGAGGAGGAGAGGAGGAGGAGAGGAGGAGGAGGAGGAGGAGGAGAGGAGAGGAGGAGGATGGAGGAGGTGGAGGAGGAGGAGAGGTGGAGAGTGGAGGGTGGTGGAAGAGAGGAGGAGAGGTGGAAGAGGAGGCAGAAGAGGTGGAGGAGGAGAAGAGGTGGAGATGAGGAGGAGGAGGGAGGAGATGGAGGAGGAGGAGGAGGAGGAGGAGGAGGAGGAGGAGGAGGAGGAAGAGGAGGAGGAGGGAGGAGGAGGAGGAGGAGGAGCAATGGAGGAGAAGTGCTGGTGGTTGAGTAGTGGTGGTGGTGAATAAGAATAAAAGAATAAGAATAAGGAAAAGAAAAAGGAAAGGGAGAAAAGGAAAGGAAAAAGGGAAAAGGGAAAGGAAAAAGGAAAAAGGAAAAAGGAAAGGAAAGGAAAGGAAAGGAAAAGGAAAGGAAAGAAAGGAAAAGAAAAGAAAAGGAGAAAAGAAGAGAAAAGAAGAGAAAGAAGGAGAAAGAAAAGAAGAAGAAGAAGCAGGGAATAGGAGTAAATAAAGGAACATATCAAAAATGAAAATGACAAAGATAATGAAGGAGCAGAAGAAGGAAGAGAAAGAAGCAGAATGAGAATACAAGGACACAGTAAGAACTAGGAATAGACATCTAACATTTGCAGGATCTCTACAAACAAGCCAAGGATATTTCTCTTGTTCAAATGCAGCTAAACAGTCACTGCATTAGTGAGAATTGTGAACAGAATATTAACTCAGGCAGGGACGAGCATGTGCCACGTCAGGACTACACGATTAGCCTAACTGTTTAATATGTCTCAAGTTTTTATCCTGCATGTTAATGCTGTGTATCCTTCAAAATTTTCATGAACACAGAAAATGTATGGCTGAAATGTCTGTCTCTTGCTCAGTGCTACCCATTCCTCTCATTTATCAAACCATCTTTCTGCTTCTTCTCTCCGTCCCTATCCCCCTTTCTCCTATCTCCCTCCCTTTGTCTATATCCCTCTACCTCCCTCTGTCTATATCCGTCTACCTCCTCCCTGCTTCTCTATCCCCCTTCCCTCCCTTGGTTTCTATTCCCCTATCTCCTCCCTTGCTCTCTGTTCCCTCCCTCCATCATCAGTCTCTATTTCCCTCCCTCCTCCCTTGGTCTCTTTTCCTGCCCTCCCTCAATGATCTCTGATGCTGCATTCAGAACTCCTCATCCTGCTCATCCAGACAAGTCGGACAAGATGTCTTGTCCATTCAGAACTTCTACTTTCTCATCCTGGACAAGTTGTTCATCTCACATTCCTGTGAAGCTGGGCAAGCCGGATGAGATGTCACAATAGTATTTGTATGTTAACACTGACAATTGCAGGCAACTGCAAGATGATGGGTAAATTTATGGCCCTTTATTGATGTTATCAATGGATATTTTTGTGTTTGTAAGTTGCAGGCAAGTTAAATATGCATCAAAGGAATTACAAAACCTATACAGCATGTAAAATAAAGACATCGGTAAGATAAAAGAGTGAATGTTTACTTTCAAGCTGGTTGCATTCTGGGCAGTGAAGGCCTTGAAGGTTCTGAAAGCGACCTCGTTGTCCTGCTGGTCCTGACAAGTTTTCTGGTCGAGCAAGATGAGGGGTTCCGAACGCATCATAATGCCCTCCGTCCTCTCTGTCTCAATCCACTTTCTTAACCTCCCCAGCTCTCAGGCCAATATGACCCCTGATGTTGGTTTCCAAATATGACTTTTTTCATGGAGAAAATACATTAACTACCTCTTTAGTAACACTACCTTTCTTTCTCTTCACCTTCCTTTCTTCCCTTTCATTTCTCTTATCTCTTATCCTCATTTCTCTCTGCTATGTTAACATAAGTAAAATAGAAGTAAACCATAAGACACCTATGTATATATAAGCGATTTCCGTATTCTGAATCGATATTCCCTCTATCCCAGAATCACGGGATCGTTTTGGCCTACTTTGACTGTTGCTATGTGACAAAGGACACTTCTGGTCCCCTGTCACTCAAGGATAAAGCACCGTTAGGACTACAAGCACAAGCACACAATAACAATGAAAAGGAAAGTTACGAAACCCCGCATAACAAGACACGATAAAAGAAAATCCGGCAAAGAGTTTAATTTTAAAACGGCTTTGCTATTAAGATTGAATAACTGTAAAAGGAATTGAAGTCCTTTCGTCCACAAGACACCCGGAAAGTACAGAAAAAGGAGAATTAGGTCATTAGTGAAGGCCATCCCCGGAGGCCGATCAGCTGAGCAGACTAGACACGACGCAAACGTACCCAAGTTGTCCAGCCCTATTTAAGCATTTAATTGCTTTCTTTTACACAAAATTAATGGTCTTCTATATTACTGAAGCTCACCTAGATGCAGCCGGGGCCAATCCATTGGCAAATCTAGAGGTGGGAAGGGACCAAAGAAGTTTGCCGGAGCGCATCATTTTGACAAGATATCACTCTCACTGTTCTCGAGATACTAAACAAAATACGCATTGGACTCCGGTAGTAACTGGAAAATCTCGGATGTGAAGAGAAGTGTTGTACTCGATCAAAAAGGATTGTGTAACTTTCTTTTATTGGCTTTGTATTGATGAATGGCTTTGGTAAATTTGTTTAAAACTATCCATAGGATACATAAGATGTTCTTTTTCAAATTCAAGTGTGTATGTATGTCAGCTTTTTTACTGACAAATGCATGTATAAGGTATTTTTACATAACACTCGCGTATTTATGCATATACATACACAATAATATATATAACAATATATATCAATACATTATATATATATATATATATATATATATATATATATGGTGTGTGTGTGTGTGTGTGTGTGTGTGTGTGTGTGTGTGTGTGGTGTGTGTGTGTGTGTGTGTGTGTGTGTGTGTGTTGTGTGTGTAACATGTATATATATATATATATATATATATATATATATATATATATATATATATATATGTGTGTGTGTGTGTGTGTGTGTGTGTGTGTGTGTGTGTGTGTGTGTGTGTGTGTGTGTGTGTGTGCATACATACATACATATATATATGTATATATATATTATATATATATATATGTATATACGTATCGATATACATTTTTCCACACACACACACACACACACACCTATCTATCTATCTATCTATCTATCTATCTATCTATCTATCTATCTATCTATCTATCTATCTATCTATCTATCTATCTATCTATCTATCTATCTATATATGTGTGTGTGTGTGTGTGTGTGTGTGTGTGTGTGTGTGTTTGTGTGTGTGTGTGTGTTGTGTGTGTGTGTGTGTGTGTGTGTGTGTGTGTGTGTGTGTGTGTGTGTGTGTGTGTGTGTGTGTGTGTGTGTGTGTGTGTGTATACACATATCATTGTACGTATGTGTGTGCGTACTTTTTCATGTATCATATTTGTGCACATGCATAATTACATATTGCGTCATTGCATATACAGACAAGATATCGAGGAATAGTGAGCCTTCCTACTTATTATACATCTGACACCACCGGGGACCGGGAGGCAAGAGTAATCCGTATTGTGCGCAAGCACCTTATAGTAATAGTATTAAAAATAAATCTTATTAATTCTGTGATAAAAAATCTTTGAATAGAGAGTATTGAATTCTTTGTATATGAATCTACGTGTTTTTTTTTATTTGCGGGCACGCAAGCTCCTCTTATTAGAAATCATTTTTTCTTACGTAAAAGATTACTTTTGCCATATAATTGGTCAAGTTGAGTTTGTTTTTTCATATTAGCTCCAACATCTTATTCTATCCCACAAAATTAATATGAATGCCAAATTATAGCATAATGCATTTAACCCTAGCACTTCCGGATGATTGGATCAATGAAATCGCGTATATAATCCCAATTAAGAAAGATTCTCAAGTGATTTCCGAATACCGTTTGTTTGTAAACAAACATGTCTCTCTCTCCTTCTTCTAATTATTCCTTAAAAGTCCTCTACGATGGATATTCACGGATGGAGAAGGGATCCATGAGGGCCAACTGCACATGCACGCTGATCAAAGGACCAAATAACATGATAATTGACACAATGACAGCTTGGGACAGAGATAAAATTGTCTCAGGTAATGAATGGCACACTCCTCTGCTCTGATTTTATGCAAACCGCAGATTAATTATCTTTGTTATAGAACGTTCTTGTATTTTTTTTTACTTGAGCAAGGTATTATTTTTTATAAAGCTAGATATCGTAGTTTATATCAACTATAATGACGGTATTTATCATTTAATTGCTCCTTTTACGTTTACGATAAAATTTGTTAAAATTAAGAATTAATAAACAAGTAAACAGACATTCATTCAATATAGACATCCATTTAGTATGTGTAACACAGTCGGAGATAAATATGAAAATAAATTGAAATTCATGGAAGCAGTATCAGTTACGGTGCAAGCTGGTCAGATAAGCATGCTCTTGCACAATTTGTATATAGTGGCAAGAATACACATCCATATTCAATTTTTAAATTATTTATGTATATTGGTAATTGTTTTGCAACTCCGATTATATAGTGATACATGAATAACCATGAATGGCTTATAAAGTAAAGAATGGTACTTGAAGGATATGGCTTTATTACGACAATTTGCATTTCATGTGAATTATTGTTTTGTAGTACCAGTGGGGTAAAGGCTGTTACTTTGGTCTGTCATAGTACAGAAGCACACACAGGATCATGTTTACTAAATTATGAACTTGAAATTGGCCTTTTCTTTTTGATGTTTGGTCCTTTTCTGTTCTTTTTTCTAGAACTTTACTATACAAGCTGATTTTCCTTCTATTATCCCTTCCATATTTCTTTCAGCTCTTGCAGACAATGATGTGAAGTGTGAGGACATCCATTATGCAATAGGAACGCATGGCCACTCGGACCACCTTGGCAACCTGAACTTGTTCACGAAAGCCAAACATATCGTAGGTTACACAGTGTCCTTTGGGGACATCTTCTTCATACACCCTTTTGAGACAGGTATGATGGTGTATGTGATAGATAGTGAATGTTTTTTTTTTATATAATAGTATTGTTTACTATCTTGGAGTTAGAAAATGGTGTTCCTCGTCAAATGTGTTTTTTAGCTTACATTTTTTATATGTATTTTTTTATAAAATGGTTAAATGTGTGCGCATGCCCCAACACACAAATATATCTATTTTTATAATTTTATATTAAATGTATATTTGTATATTTTTTTTTATATTAATATGTTTAAATATTTCATAGATATATCCACATACAGAATTTCTTATAAATTCCACATTCCATCACAAATGTTTTCTTCTTCCCATTACTCCAACAGGAGAACCATTCAAAATTGATGACAACCTTCAAGTAATCCCAACCCCTGGCCATACGTCTGCGGACGTAAGTGTGGTTGTCAAGACGGCAGAATTCGGCACAGTTGTTGTTGCAGGTTGAGTATTATGTGCAAGGTGACAGTTATAACATAAGGATTTGATAATGCATTGGAAGAAAGGAAAGTATTAGAAACGTTTTGTTAGAACTAGAGGATTTGTCAGGTACTACTGAATCTCTAATTTCTATAAAATAACAGTGGCTGATTATTAGATAAAATGTTGTCTCTGAACTTGATCTCATCAGATCTGATTTATATCCATAATTATGACCAGCATATTGTCTTTCCTCTCTTCTCAGTTTCAAACATTGGGTTTTTCATAATTTTGTTTATGCAGAGATGTTAATAATAATGTTAGTGACCGTAATAATACTAAGAGAAAAGAATCCAGAATATTCAGGGAATAGGGTTAACAGGTAAAATCAGGTAGGCCTAGTAATTGTAGTGACCAAGCACTTGATAACCCATCCATATATAAACAATATTAATAAAACATAACCACAGTGGACTGTACATGTATCTGGTATATGGGACCTATGGATTAAAAATGAGTAACTAGGATGGCAATTTGCACTTTATGAGCACAAACCATTATCATTACAAATCACACTCATATCATACTTTTTTTTTTTCCAAAAAGGAGACCTCTTTGAACGCGAGGATGATGTAGAGGACCCATCACTTTGGAAATATGTGGCAGGGAGTGAGAACATGGAGTCCCAGGAGAAACACCGCAATGAAGTGCTTCTTATGGCGGACTATATTGTGCCAGGTCATGGACCAATGTTCAAGGTCACACAGGCTATGAAGGATGTCGTCAAAAAGAGCTCAGAGAATAGGTAATGCTACTAAGTTCACTGGGGGAACGGAATGAGATTCAAAAATCCATTCCTGTATGTAAGGTGGTTATTTATTGGAATAAATTTGAAAAGATTATTGGCTGTTAATAGCCTCCTTTTGTTACATCTTGAAGTATTTAATGATCTGTTTGTCTGTGTATTTGAGAATTCTTTTGTCATTACATTGTCTACATGAAACTTCATGTGAAAAAAAGACCAGTTCAAATAAGCACCACTACTTTTCACAGATAGTGTGTTAAAAACACACTGAAATATGAACAGCCCTGATGAACCCAAATCTGGTTAATGAAAATACATTTTCTTAAACTTTTTTATTTAATTTCCAGTTTTTATACAAAATATATTTCATAATTTCTATTTTTTCTTTTTATTTTTTTTAACTTGTAGAGTTACTGATCTATACAATGCACCTGACCTGACCTGACCTGATCCGTCAACTTAATAACAATACCATTTTGTTTCCAGTTGACTAAAAACTCATGTACTATGCTAGTTCATTGTAAGAGATCATGGAACATTTACAAAATAGCAATTGTAAATAGATTGGCAGATTTTTTTCTTCTCCAAGCTCTCTGATAATAACAAGACAACAAATCTAAGGACTTGTGTAAATCAACACATGTGCAAATTACTTTTTGTGGAAGAGAAATACAAATAAAGCAAAGAAAGGGAAAAGGAAAGAAAAGTTCCTGCAATCTGGAAGACGTCCAATGCATATATGAAGCTACCTTTCAAATAAGACAATTTCTTGCTTCACTTCCAACCCAAAATGTGAAAATCTCAAAGCTCTTCCACTCTCAACGTGTAGAAGAAACAAGACAACAAAAATTAAATGATCATTATATTAGCCAGTGCCATGAACTCATACAATTTTGTGTATCATCATCAATCTTCATTGTAAAGGAAGCCAATTTCATCAATGTTTCAAAATGCAAACCTAAAAATAACTCAGGGGACAGACACTTATGTACAAACTATTCTACAGAAAAAACAACAACAAAAAACAGGGCTTAATTCAAACAAAAAGGATAAACGAGAGAGAAAGAGAGAGAGAAAAAATAAAATGTCACTACAATCACATTCTCTTTTCAATAAAATTGATCAAAGCTTCCGACAATTATATCTCGGGAGAAATGGTCAATGTGAGTTAAACAGCAGAAAATACAACTACAACTACTAATAATAAAAATAAATTTAAGATAGAAAAATAGACTTAAGAGAAAAAAAGAACAAAGGAAGAAAAAGAGATAGCTAAGTGCTTCATCAAATTAGTTGTCATGAAACAAGATACAACCAAAGATTATGTTTGTACTATATTTGTCCTTGTAAAGGGTTTGCCTGTACAGCTAACTTACTTTCTTGTGTTTTTTGATTACTCAAAATGTTAAAGAAAAAAGAAAAAAATTAAAAGAAAAAAATCAATAATTAAACTTGGCAGCTTTGTTTAAATTTTAATAAAAACACGGAAAAAAAGAAAAAAAAATATCTGCACAGGAATCTACCATTATCAAGATTGAATTAACATAACTTGTATCATCAGAATAACTCCATTATCATTTTCAAGGTAAGGTTTAAACTACTTTAAAAATATGGACTTTGAGATTTCGTAGGTGAAACGGTGTACAATATATAGGAACATCCTGTTTCAGCAGTATGGAATGCATAAAAAGATTTACACTGCATATATATATAGTTACTGAACATGTACTGTACTCAGGATTATAAAAGAATGGGGAAAAAGTTTTCTTCAGCAGTCTGTAGAACTCTCGGTAAATATTATACATAATTGCCAAATACACAAGACCAAAGGTATTTACAATGGTTCCATTGTGGGAAAATTAGAACACAATATCCTGTACAAAGGATTATCCAGCACTTTTCTGACCTATGTTAAGTTTCCTCTTAGACAGGTGAGTGAGTGTACTTGTGTTGGTGAATTATTTTTCTCATGTTCGCAATTCTAAAAATGTTCACTGTATATGTATGTAAACATTTTATATTTATTCTGAATATGCATGAATACCTCAAATGTACAAATGATATAAATTGCAAAGAAAAGAAAAACAAATAAATATATGCCAGATCTTGTATGGCTTAGCAGACAATCGAGCCCCGGCAGTGTCTCAAACTTAAGGCGAGATCATGAAAGTTTATATGAATTAAGAGCAAAAAATGAGAAATGATGGTTAAACTGCCTTTCCTTTTCATCACCTGGGGGCATAGAATTTAAAGATAACAGAAAGAATATAATTTAAAAGGGCATTTATAATATCTACAAAATTTTAAGAGTTCTCAAATATATTTCTATTTGTGCAAAACTTGATGTTAAAATTTATTCTTATCTTAAAACATAGAAGTAAATGGTAATAGCAATATTTCCTATAAGTCACTTATAAACCATTACAGATAATATATAAGAAGGTTAGAAGATATCTAAGGAGCAAATGCCTCTGCAACTGTGCTTGGAATCTGCACAATTTAAATGTACCTGAGCCTGTCCGTGTGTGTGTTTGTGTGTACTGTGTCTGTGCAAGTGTAAGTATTCCTGTCTATATGTTGGTATGCATCTACATGTGCAGATATGTATTAATATATATGTATATATGACTATATGTGTATGTGTTTGTGTGTTCATATAAGTAAATATGTATGTATGCATGTGTGTGTGTGTATAGGTAGGCATATATGTGTGTGTATGTATATATATGTAGGCATATATGTGTGTGTATGTATATATGTATATATATATTTATGTTTGTATGTATATATGCATATATATATTTATGTGTGTATGTATGTGTGTATATGTATATATGTGTATATATATGTATGTGTATACAGACATACAAATACAGACACACAAACACACACAATGTCCAACAAATTCATCCATGTTACAGTCACAAGATCTTTGTAAAATGGATGTTATAATATATATAATATATATATATATATATATATATATATATATATATATATATATATATATATATATGCATACATCAAACAAATACAGACACACAAACACACACAATGTCCAACAAATTCATCCATGTTACAGTCACAAGATCTTTGTAAAATGGATGTTATGGTGTATTTCAACACTAGAAGGGCAGTCCCTTTCATACAGAACTGCTCTACCTACCTCCTACAAGCTATGCATGTCGGTTTTCTTTGACACTGTCTGATACATATAACCACAAGATAATAAAGAAAAGAAAGAAAAAAAATAGGGGGGGTAGATAGATAGTTATAGATATTTCACCATTTTCATTCTCTTCCAAATTCCAACGGACACAGATATGTAGCTACATCAAATAACCAGTTTGCTTCTGTGAGTATAGGGTTTGCCTAGAATATATATGTATGTATATATAGATATATATAAATACTTCTCTTTAACAAACATTTACTCAGAATAACTTATCCTTCTGAGATGTCATGTGTCAGCATTCTTCTGCAGCAACAGAGATTTGAGAAAGATACATAGACACTGCATCTTCTGTCTTGCATTCTTCTTCCTTCAACAAATTCAGGCTCTGACCTTAGATGATCTAGGAGAAATAGATTCAAGTTAGATGATATTTTGCTATGTGAATATATTTTTGAGGATTTCTTTAAGAAACAAATCATATTGCTGATGAATTACTGCTACTATTAATGCTTACAAATGAAGTAATGCAAAAATAATGAAGAATATCAAAAGGCCCAGAACAATAACATATCAATATTATCATTAAGAAAAACCTAGAATCATGCCCTATGTATTAAAAACATTTCATAATCATTATATACAAGAGCCTTGTTCAGTAAGTATCTCATACATAGATTACTTACCTGCCTTAGTTGGTGAAAACCCCATGCCACACATATACATTCCCTTCTTCACCCCGCACTTCGATGGTGTTGCGACCAGGGTTGGCCAGCTGATACTGCCAAGAGGAAGAAAAGCATGTGGGATTACAGATTTGGTTTTGGTAATTATGCCTATGAAATCCTGAAGTGTTGATATGAAGCGATACAAAGAATGAATATTGTGTGCAGATTTCTTTCTCACAAAGCTATTCTTTTTAGAGATAATCATCTACAAAAGATCCATAAGAATAATCTCATATTTCAGATAAGATAAAACTGTTATGAATCAATCAAATCAATCTAAGATCTTGTATGAGAGCACCCATGTATGCACACATACACAATCATTTAAATAAAAACATTAAAAACAACTCCCTCTTTCTTTAAGGGCCTCAAGACCTTACCTCATCCTCTGTGGTGACAAGTGTGGCATGGCTGGCATGTGGTGAGGACCCGACCTGTGCCTGGGTAATCATGCGTGGGATGATGTTAAGATTTATGGGCTGGTGAGCATTGTCATCCATTATGATCACCTCTGGGGTCAGAGTTGTGGTTGTTCCTCCTGGTGACACTGGCCCAGTTGTTAATGTTGCGATGTTCCCTGAGACTGGCACTGCCACTTGCTGCAAAAATGATATTTAAAAGTCAGGGGTGAGGATTTAAGGTAGTCATGCACTGTTTCTTGATTTTCTTGATAAACCATGAAGTTCATAAAAAAGACAATCATTTATCATACAATGAAGATCTGTAATGAAATCATGTATTTCTAGAAAAAATATGTATTATGAATTATTTCATAACTTTTTCACACAATTCACTCCTACAAATAAAATTGAAAAATCACTTCTGAAAACCTGAAATAATCACACTGCAAGCACGCACCTGAGGTTGCCTGTGTGCAGGTGGTGGGTGCACTGCTGTGGCCACATGCTGTGCATTCAGCCCTGACACCATTATTCTAATGGGCTGGTCTGGACCCGTCACCTGGTCAGCAACAATCAGCTGAGGAGTACTGCTACCCTGCGACACTGCACCCGAGACAATCTGAAGATAATATTGTGAAAGTAAGAATAGAGATAGCAAATCAATAAGTCGGAAAATAAATAATTAGATATTACAAAATGATGCCAAAATGTACTAATTTACCTAATACATCTAAATACTTCTCTGTGAAGACACATTATGGATGCTGCAATAACAAAAAGAAACCAACCAACCTGAGCATGGGGTGCTGGTGAGGGTGACTGAGTGCCCACTTGTGTAACAGCAGTAGAGGCAGGTGTTCCCACTGTGTTGTTAGCATTAGCTTGCTCTCGCATGTGTGTCTGCCGGTGCCGCTTCATATCAGAGCGCACACGGAAAGGCTTGCCACAGTCTGGGCATGGATGAGGTCTCTCACCTAAAATATGAGTAAAATTACAAAATAGGACATCTCATTGTAAAAAAAAGACCAGAACTATGAACTAGCAAATGCACACCACGAGTCTTTTTCTTCTTCAGAAAATTTTAACCATAACTAATGACTCTGATTTACCTGTGTGTATTCTCTTGTGATTCTGCAGGTACGAGGCTGCACGGAATGCCTTGTCACAGCGCTCACACTTGTAGTTCTTTTCCCCAGTGTGGATTCTGCGGTGAACGACCAGGCAGTATTTGCGCTTAAAGTCCTTGCCACAGAACTCACATTGGTACTGTCTGTGAAGAAGAATAAAAAATTGACAATAACTGATGATGATGACAATACTACTGCTAGTAAAAATAATAATGATGCTGACTGATTCCTTTTATAAGAAGCCCACCTTCTGCTGGTAGCCAAACACTTTTACTAAGTCACTCCTTTGCTGTTGTGATGTTACTAAAGTAGTGATTTGTGAAATGCATCTATACACAGCTGGCTCCACAAGGGTTCAGCCACCAAGGATGATATACATGTATAAGCATTATATATGTGAGGCTACATTGGCTAGTAGCCTATGTAACCTCACCTGATTTTTCCCATACTTGAGTTTTCATGATAATGTTTTTTTTTTCTAATATGATTAATATCAATATTGTTACTATTATTAATGACATTATAATTATTACAGTGGTATTAAAAATACTAACAGCAAAATAAAATAAAACAAAATAGTTTCAAAACTCATGGATATGGGTAAACAAGTGAGATAGGTCGGACTAGTGATTGACTCATTGGTGAATAAGCACTTGTGGAGTCATCTATGTGTAAATGCAATTAATAAACTAAACACCGTGGGCATGGCATCTCTATACATGTCATCAATGGCAGCAGTGAGTTAAGGAAGAGCATGAGTGGAGTGTGTGTTGTCTATTCTGTGTCTGCATGATGGCAATAATATTAATTACAATACTATAATGATAATACCAATGAAATCATTACTACTAATAATACTTATTAAAACAAAACTATACCAAAAATACATTAATGATAATAAGAAAATAGGATTGCAAATGCAGACATGATTATGAGAGAATATCTGTTCCTATAACCCCTCTTCCCATTCCCCGAGCAAAATCTGGGCACCTGACCTGGCATCCGAGTGAACAGAGGTAGTGTGGTATCTCAGGTCTCCCCACTGCCGGAAGAACTTGCCACAGTGTTCGCACTTGTATGGCTTCTCTCCACTGTGCAGCCGCAGGTGGACCTTCAGTGCACTTGCAGCATAAAAGGCCTTACCACACTGCTCACACTGATGAGGTCGCTCTCCTGTTAAAAGTAACAACATTGTAATTAGCATTTCGGGTTTGAAAGTACCCTGATGCTGGTATTAGTTTGAGCGATAAAAATGTTATTTATAGCTGTAGATGATAATAAAATTAGCTATTTCCATTTTAATGATACAGCACTTAATTTCTTTAACCTAATGCCACCCATAACGTGTAATGTCCACAGGAGTGTTCTTTTGTGAGCTGTGTTTACACATAGAAGGCTCCACAATTGTTCAGCCAAGGAATCAATTAGTAGGCCCCCTTGACCTCACCTGATTTCCAGTTCCCTTGAGTTTTAGGGACTTTATTTTTCTAATGCTATTAATATCAATACTGTTATCATTATAATTGACACTGTGATTATCTGAACTTTATTAGCAATACTAATAGCAATATGAAATGAAGAATTTTTCCAAAAGTCTAAGAAATGGGTACACAGGTGAGATAGATAGTACTAGAAATTGACTCCTTAGTGACTAAGTACTTGTGGAGAGATCTGCATGGAAACACAATAAATAAACTAAAATCAAGATGGACCTGGCATGTAAGTAAATACCACTCCCAGCAGCAATGGATTAATCTATGATAAGGAATTGCTTGAAAAAAGAAAACAATACTATGAAGTCTCAAATCTGTAGAGAAAATTATAAACATTTATATAGTTTTAAACTAAAACAAACAGCAATACAACTTGCCTGTGTGTCCTCTAATGTGGTAGACAAGGGAGTTCTTGTGTGTGAACACCCTGGGGCACATTGTGCATGCATAGCCTCCCTTTACTGTTTTACCAATCTTCATCTTCTTCTTGGGTGCCCCCTTGTTCTGGGGTCCTTCTTCCTTATGCTCAATCTTCCTGTGGGTCATTAGCTTGGATTTGGACTTGAAGACACGGTAGCAGTCTTCGCAGTTAAATTCTGGGGGGTTCTCACTGTGCTCTGTCTGAACGTGGGAATCAAGGGCCATCTGTGTCCGGTAGCTTTTGGGGCAGGCAAGGCAGGTGTATGGTTTCTCAACGGTACTACTCTCATCCTCCTCCATGTGTGTCACCTTGAGATGGACTTCTAGCATGCTCTCCTTGCGGAATGTTTTGTTGCAGAGTTCGCACTTGTAGTGTTCGCGTGAGTGCACCATAGAGTGCTCCTGCAAGGCATCAGCACTCTCGAACTCACCCCCACATACCTCACACTTGTGTTTCTTGTATGGCTCATAATGGCCCTTCAAATGCTCAAAGAACTTTAGCTGCGTTTCAAATCCCTTTGAGCAAATCTCACAACTGAAAGGCTTGGGCTTGGCTGGGGGTGGTGTGTGTGTCTGCTTGTGAGCCGTAAATTGTTGTTGGTTTGTGAATTGCTCTCCACACTGGGCACACTTGTAGCATTTGACATGCTTCTTGGTTGTCTTCAGCTTCTTGGGAATTCTCTTCTTGTGTGGCAGTGACTTCTTCCCATCAGTGCTGTAGTTCCCGCCATTGTCCTGGTCTTCATCATTGGAGTCTAGGTCTTCCTCTAGGGGATCCTCCTCCTCCATCACCTCCTCCATTGGGTCCTCTTCCTCAAACTCTGCTGTGATTACCATGTCCTCCACCTTGACCAGTTGCTGGGGGAGGTGTGGGAGAATTTCCTCCTCCTTTAGGTTCTGGCTCACATATTCCACATACTCAGGCCTGCGGCGAATGGGACGGCCACTACGGGAAACAAGGGGCATCAGCTGAGGAGGAGGGTGTGACTGCTGCTGCTGCTCCTGTGACTCACTCAACTGGCTGTTCTGTTCCTTCTGAATTTGCTGGAACTGTTTTGACTGTTGTTGAATCTGACGGTGTTGCTGTACCTGTCTCTGTTGTTGTTGCTGCTGTTGCTGCTGCTGCTGTTGTTGATGCTGTTGCTGATGTGACTGCTGTTGCTGTTGTTGTTGCTGCTGCTGTTGCTGTTGTTGCTGCTGCTGATGTTGTTGCTGCTGTTGCTGTGGCTGCTGCTGGAATTGAAATTGTTTCTGTGGCTGCTGTAACCTATGTGGTTGCTGGATCTGCCTTTGCTGATGCTGTTCTTGGTGCTGCTGCTGAATCTGTCTCTGCTGGTGGTGTTGTTGTTGATGCTGGTGCTGCTGCTGGTGTTGTTGCTGCTGTTGCTGTTGTTGCTGCTGCTGTTGCTGTTGTTGTTGCTGCTGCAACTGCTGCATCTGTCTTTTCTGGACTTCAATCTTTTGGGGCTTTCGATAGTCATGTAGTGCCTGAGGTAAGCCATCATGATCCAGCTGAACTAAATTGGCTGTTGTTACATCTGACAGCACATGCTCTGTCTGATCAGGTTCTGGTGTCTGTTGCTGCTGCTGATGCTGTTGCTCCTGCTGCTGCAGAAACAGATCTGAGTAAGCTCGCCCCAGTAGCTGTGCCTTGGGGGTCTGATGTTCATGCCGCACATGATGGGCACTTGATGTAGTAGGAGCAGGAGTAGTGGTTGGGTTAATCACATCAAAATAAAGCTCAAGGGGTGCTGACGCTGTAGCCCCCTTCATGGCTGCATCATTCATCTCCACAAAAGCCACATTATCAACAGACACAAGAGCATCTGGGAACTTGGCCTGCTGGTCATCTGGAAGGGGCATCTGTGTGACGTACTCTAGGCTACCGTACGAGTCTTGTGCGCTGCCGCCAGCTGAGGTAAAAGTAACTGCAGGACTGACGGAGCTGAGTGTGCGTGAACCCTGGGCCATAACGCCATCCAGCAAGGCCTGTGTGCCCCCTGAGGGTGCAGGGGCATAGTGCTGGGAAGCTGCTCCTAGGGAGGTCAGGCCCGTGGTGGTCAGTGTTCCTCCTGGGCCATTGAGACCCAGTTGGTCCAACTGAGCTGCATCCATCTTTGGCAAACTGACCACATTCATCTCTAGGGGCCCACTTCCTCCCAGGATGGTCCCATCTTCACTTTCTGACATCACTCACGCCTGCAAATCAAGACCAAAATTAATCTTAAAACAATAATGTAAACAAATGTCAGTGATGCTACTATCATAAATAATAATAATAATAATACCATAATATTACACACAAAAATAGTTAAGCCATGGTATCCTTAACACCACTATAGTCTAATGTGATCAGAAGTAAAACACAAGATAAAGATGAAAGTCTGACACTAAAGAAAGAGAGAAAGAGAGAGAGAGAGAGAGAGAGAGAGAGAGAGAGAGAGAGAGAGAGAGAGAGAGAGAGAGAGAGAGAGAGAGAGAGAGAGAGAGAGAGAGAGAGAGAGAGAGAAAGAGGAGAGAGAGAGAGAGAAGAGAGAGAGAGAGAGAGAGAAGAGAGAGAGAGAGAGAGAGAGAGAGAGAGAGAGAGAGAGAGAGAGAGAGAGAGAGAGAGAGAGAGAAGAGAGGAGAGAGAGAAAGAGAAAGAGAAAGAGAAAGAGAGAGAAAGAGAAAGAGAAAGAGAAAGAGAGAAAGAGAAAGAGAAAGAAAAAGAAAGAGAAAGAGAAAGAGAAAGAGAAAGAGAGAAAGAAAAAGAGAAAAGAAAAGAGAAAAGAAAAGAGAGAAAGAAAAAGAGAAAGAAAAGAGAAAGAGAGAGGAGAGAGAGAGAGAGAGAGAGAGAGAGAGAGAGAGAGAGAGAGAGAGAGAGAAGAGAGAGAGAGAGAGAGAGAGAGAGAGAGAGAGAGGAGAGAGGGGGACAGAGGGAGAGAGGGAGAGAGAGGAAGACAGGGAGAGAGGAAGAGAGAGGGAGGGAGAAGAGAGGGAGAGAGTTAGAGGGAGGGAGAGAGGGAGGAAGAGAGATGGAGAGGGAGGAGAGAGGAGGGAGGGAGGGAGGGAGGGAGGGAGGGAGGAGGGAGGGAGAGAGGGAGGGAGAGAGAGAGGGGGGGAGGGAGAGAGGGAGGAGGAAGGAGAGAGGGAGAGAGAGAGGGAGAGGGAGGAGGAGAAAAAAATGAAAAAAGAAGAGAAAGAGAGAGTATGAACATATAATACAAGAGACAAAATAATAATGATATTAACAAACATCATTATAAAGAAAATAATGATTGATGATTCATGATGATAATGACAACAATAATAACAATAATAATAAAAATAATAATTGACAATAACAACAGCAATAACAACAATAATAATAATAATAATGTTAATAATAATAATTTTAATATAACAATGATGATAATGATGATGATATCAATTTTGATCATCCAAATTATAAACATGTGCTGCAGGTATTACAAATTAATCAAACTTTGGTTTACATCAATCAAGCATTAAAACAATTCCAAGTTTTAAAAGCAGAGTTGTTATAGGATATGCTCGGTGGATGTTTATGGCTTTGGCAGAGCAATGACAAGTGTAGAGGCCATGCTGAGTGTTACAAGGTCAGTGGCAGCTATCAAGAGCTTAGCAGTTCAAAGTAATAATCACAAAAACAAGTAAAAATCAGTTTAATCTTAATTGTAGTGGGTATGCTTTTTTGTCAGAATACTTTATTTGATTGTCTCAATAATGTAAAATAATACTTGGAAAACTTAAAGCTCTGTACCAACATGATGCTCAAGGCAAGTCTTAAATTAGTAATTAAAAGAACACTATCATAATAATTAATAATGATGAACAATAACAATAATTAAATTTCACATATCTGATTAAAAATATATCTATAATAGGATAAAATGTTAAAAACTCAATGAATACTCTACTAACACTAGATGACTGACTACACACAGTTTGATCTTGTAATAAATAGATAAATATAAAATCCACTTATGCATGTCAAAATAATATAATCTAAATTAAAGAATTATTATCACGTCCTTTGGCATAATAATAAAAATGGTAAAAAAAAGCCTAATTCTAGTTCTGAATTACCAAGAAAAAAAAAAAAAAATCTACGAGAAGTATGTTTCCCTTCCTCCTCCCCAACAAAACAAAGCCTCCTCAATCCCCTCTCCTTTGCCTTGTCCTTTTCGTCGTCCTCCCTCTCCTCCTCCACTTCCTTGTCTCCCTCCCTTTCTTTCCTCTTCCCCCTTAATTCTTCTCTCCTCGCCCTCCTCCTCCCTCTCCTCTTCTTCCTCCCCCTCTCCTCCCGCTCCCACTCCACCTCCTCCTCCTCCCTTTCCTCCGTCCACCATTTTCGAGTCCAAAATCAGGAATATCTTTGTCGCCAAGGTCAGCCCGTGAGCCTCGTTCCCTGATTTACCTCTATCGCTCTCTTTCCCCCTTATTCCCCGACGGCATCGCGGCCTGGCTCGGTGCCGCCGCCGTTGCCCCGTTGTGCTGTTGACATGGCTGTTGTTGACATGTCGGGCGCGTTGCCATAATACTTACGCGGGAGGCGGAATCCGGGCTCCGAGGCGAGAGATGTGACAACAATGGAGGTGGAGAGCCTAGCCGAGCCTTGGGCGGGTCACCTTCGCAAAGTGGAATTTGAATAAAGGGGGATTTTTCTTAGAATGCGGAGGAAATGGAGATTGGAATGCTTCTTATTTCATTTTGTGGAATTAGAAGAGGTGTTCAGCTTCGGAGTTATTGTGGTTTAGAATGGCTTTCTGGTTCGTGGAATATGATTTGATGATTTTGCTACAAAGATTTTGATTAATTTGCATTAAATATGATTCAAGACAGATTTTTATTGTGTGTAATAAAATTTATATTGCTTATATAAGGTCATAATTAAAAGTTTATATCAATTTTGAGAATTAAGAAAACTGCTACCCCTGACTTGCACAGAAGGAAACGGGACTACATTTTTTTTATTGGTTATGGATTTCTTACACTATACATAATCTAAAAGAATTTCTAATAGAATAACATATACGTGTATATCTGATGTATACTATATTTTTCAATGCAATACCAATAGTATTCTTAAAGCGGCAACTATATCTTCGATTATGTATCTAATATCGGTATCATTTTGTACAATACCAAATAAAATTTCCATTGAAATAAAATGAAAGGCTAAAATTTAAGATTTTAGCTATCTTTGAAGGATTGCTAATGAAAAGAAAAGAAGTTAATATTTCTTAATAATATATATGGATATATACTTTACGCTCGTAAGATTGTAAACAAACCCCAAGTATTCGCACGTGTGTGTGTGTGTGTACGTCTCCCTCTGAGAAATACCCGACAGAATGAAATTTAACAAGCAGAGAAATGCCACCAACAAGCCCAATGCTGTAGGACTTGCTAAAACTCTTATGCATCGGAAGGAACGCCGTAAACAGAAGCGTCTGCAAGCTAAGCAGAAAAAATCCCTATTCTCGAGGAGATTTCGTCGCGGGAAAGGTAGATTTACCAGTGAGGATGGACCTAATGGGAAAAACAGTCCTAATGCCAAAGGAATTAAACAATTACAAGCATATGCACAGGCAGAGAAAGAGAAGATGGGAATGTTCAAAGACAAAGGTGGTAACGGCAAGAAAGGAAAAGGTAAATTTCAAGGGAAGGGAAAGGGTGGCAAACAAAATATGCAGAATGGCAGTAAGAAAATGCAAGATAATGAATCAGAAGAGGAGGAAGAAGAAGAACAGGGTTTCAAGATGTCCTCCTCGGTGAGCGATCGCATGGCCAGATTGCAGGAGTATGTCAATCAAGAGGCTAGGAAGATGGGGACATTTAGTGAAGAGGAAGGAGGAAAAAAGAAGAAAAATAAAAACCAGGCTGGGCCAAGCGAAGAGGCAGAGACAGACAAAAATACCAGTAATATCAAAGACAAGACAAAGTTGAAGAAATTACAACAGGAAATTGAAGCAGACAACAAGGAGATCAAGAAGTTATCAACCCTCTTAAATCTGAATGCAAAGTCTCGCAAGAAAATGGTGCCCCTCCTCGGAGATGACTTTGGAAGCCTGATTGAAGATATTGAAGGAGGCCACATGCAACACCTGAATAAGTACAAGCATGCAGATGTTGAAGCAAGTGACAGTGAAGACGATTTGGAGAAAGATATGGCCATGGCACTAGGGCAGACAAACGTAAAGAAAAAGAAAAGTGAGGTTGAAGAGTCTCTGGAGGACAGAGATGAGGGAGGTTCATTTGATGATGCTTTTGATGCATTTGAAAATGGAGAGGATGATGGTGATGAAATGGAAGAATATGAGGGGTTGGGTAGTGATGAGTTTGATACTTTTGAAAATGGCATAGATGTGGAGAGTGAGGAAGACAGTGAATTAGAATATGGATATGGTGAGGAGAGAAGCAGGCCTACAAAGTTCAAAAAGAAGAGGAAAGAGATTAAAAATGTAGACGAGAGTGAGGATGAGATGGGTTATGGAGATGAAAGTGAAGGCAGTCATGATGAGGAAGGAGATCTATATGACATAGAAAATGGAGAGGATAATAGACATGCAAATGGAGGAGGCGATAGTGAAGATGGGATGTTTTCTGCAGAAGGTGAATGGTATACAGATGATGAAGAGGAGGCAGATGAACAACCTAAGATAGATTATGGCAGGATATCAAGAGAAAGGGAAGAGGATTTTGATGGTGAAGAAGTTGTAAATGAGGAGGAAGAGGTAGAGGAAGAGGAAGAAAATGATGGCTTTTTGGATACAGAAGCAATGGAATGTAGTGATGAAGAGAGCGAAGATGATGGTCGGGAGCTTGTACATGACATCAGGAATGAGGAAGATTTTGCCTTTGAGGGAGGCTCTGGCTACTACAGCAAGCCAGAAATCCTAAAGAATGGACAGGAAAATGAGATTGACAGATATTCAAGTAACAGCGAGGATGACACAGACCTTGAAGACTTTGTTGTGGATGATGAGGAAGTTGAATTTGAAGATGTTGATGATGAACTGCCAGTAGAGGAATTTGATGACTCTGATGATCCTGCAGGTGATGGCCTATCTCCAGTAAAGAAGAGGAAGAAGAAGAGGTTGGTTGTCATGAGTGATGGGGAAAGTGAAGATGAGAATGAAGAAAAGGGTGATAAAGGTGATAAAGATAGTGATGAAGACAAAGATATGGTCGATGATGTACCTCTAAATGCAAAATCGAAGTTAAAGTTAAGTAGCAAGTCACCTAGGTTAATTATTAGTGATGAGGAGGATGAAGAATCTGATAAAGACAGTGATAATGAGAGTGATGATAGTAGTAATGAAACAACTGATAAGGAAATGAAATTAGTAACCAAGAATTTAGTGCCACTGCCCACAGTTACAAGTGAGGACACTGGTGATGAAAAAGAACAGCCATCTCCAAAGAAAAACAAGAAGAAAAAGAAAATCAACATAGCAGATAGTGATGATGATGATGATAGTGAAATTAAAAATGAGTTGAGTATTAAGAGAAAAAGGTCAGAATTGTCTTCGGAAGGAGAAGAAGAAGAAGAAAATGAAGAAGATCTAGTAAATAGCAAAAAAATGAAAAAAGGAAGCCCTGTAGCATCAGGCGAAAGTGAAGACTCGGATAGCAAAGGCAATAAAATCAAAACCATTTTGAAGAAACCAACAAATAGGAAACAAAAGAAAACAGCACCAAGGGGCAACAAAGCAAAGGAAGAAGCCAGTGGGAAGAGACGTGTGTCATTTGACCTTCCAGAGGTTACAGATGAAGAGTCTGGTGATGAATCAGCTGGGAGTGCAGAATTCAGTGCTGATGATGATGATGGTAATGATGGTGAAGGCAGCATTAATGAACAACCTTGTGATGAGGAACTTGATGTTGAAGACGAGTCTCCCGGTAGTGCTGAATTTAGTGATGACGAGAGTAATGACGATAATGATTTAACAGGTGATATAAGTGATAAAGTGAATAATGAAAAAGCAGAGGAGGAGGAGGAGGAGGAGGAAGAGGAAGAGGAGGTGGAGGATGGCCTGACTGAGGATATATATGGGCGCCTGAGGGACCAGGAAGGCAATATAGTGAAACGTGAGGAGGAGGAGAGCCAATCCGTGGGTGGTAAGTACGTTCCTCCTGCCCTTAGGAAGCTCATGGCATTGAACACTGATGAGAAGAAGAAGGAGCAACTGGCAGGGATGAAGAAGACTCTCAAGGGCCTGCTTAACCGACTGGCAGAAAGTAACCTCGGTGGTATTGCCAACCAAATTGAGGGCATGTACTCCAAGTTCAGCCGTAATGACATGAGTGAAGTCTTCACCAGCCTGCTACTGGAATCTCTTGTGGGGCCTACGCTCACCCCAGAGAGACTGGTCCAGGAGCATGCCATGCTGGTGGCTGTACTCTCTGCCAATATTGGGGAGGAGGTAAGCAAGCATGTCTGAAATGTAGAAATAATTGTACATGTTTATTGGATGATAGTGCACTGCTTCTCTTGTTTGGTGATTGAAACTTATCTTCATTGTTTTGGTTTGGTAGATAGCATTGCTTTCTTGGATCATAATAAGGACTGCATTACTTTCTTTATTTAACTGATGACACATTGCAGAGTTCAGAGGTTTATGTGGATACAGCAGGGAATTATTATTATTTTTTCCCCCATTCTATTGCACACTTATGTGGAGCTATATAATTATAATTTGGATATTTATTATATAATTGACTTTTGCAATACTTCATTGCATGCGCATAGATACCTAAAAATAACAATTGCCAGATTTTGTCTTATAAGGGTTGATTATGCACTGTTTGTAGAGAGCATCTATATCTTCCTTTATGTTAAGATTTGAAAGAATTATTCTATGCAAGAATTAGGAAGGAGGTGATACATAAGTATAGTCATTTTGATTTTATTTCGGCTGTTTCAGGATATGGTAGTGAATGAAGAGAAAGGTAATTGCTAAAGAATAAGAATAAGAATTTTAAAATGTCATTTCCACGTCCTCTCATTAACACCTTAATAACATTTCTAGCCTTCCAAAGCAATTCTCAAGATGAGTATTGATTATGTAACTTCTCATTTTATACATTTATTATTGAATTATTAGATATTAGTATTATAACACATTGTTATATGTGAGTATTATATTATATTATGTTATATATAAGGTTATTATTTGAAATTGAAAGTTGTATTTTTTTTTTTTTTTTAATGATTATTATGAGCCTGATAATCATCGCACTTCCAGTTAAGCTTTCTTTACGTAGTTTTTGTCTCTTCTCTTCTAGCCCTTCTTTACTCCCTTCCAATCTTGCATAACACTCCCTTCTACTTACCCATAGGTTGGTGCGCATATCCTGAATGAGTTTGTCTTGAAATGGAGCGATCAGTCAGAAGATTTAGACTCCGAGAAAGGGCTCGAATCCAAGGAGCTTGACAACTTGCTCCAGTTCATTGCCAACCTGTACAACTTTAGGGTGATGGATGCAACTCTTGTCTACGGCATCTTAGAGAAGCTGGCTGAGAAGTTTGGTGAAAAGGAGGTGAGAATATATATATATTTTTAAATTTTGTTACTGTTAGTTCTGGTTTTGATTATTAATCTCTAAACATTGGAAATACTCTAGCTTGTCTATTGGGGCCCTCTCTTCTGTAAGAAAGGCCTGATTTTTAAAGTTTCTTGAAAGTAAATTTTTGTTGGTAGGATTTCATGGCCTTCATAAAGCAACAAAAGCATATTTTTAAAAATCACAAAAAAGTTTTATTTAGATATATTTTGATGTATTGATTGTAAAAAAGGAATTAAGATAACAGGAGCTAACTGTGTGATATGTAGTAGCTTGGTGTGTAGAAGGGGAATGTGGGAAAAGAAAGTGACCAGAAAGTTTCAATGGTAAGAGAATATGAACATAACGGTAAATATTGACTGTTACCAAGCGAAGTTTTTCTCTTGACAGAGATAAATAAGTTCATTAAATGATTCAGTTGAACAACAAAGAAGAAGTTGAAGCATGAAGAAAAAGTGAATGTTGGGAACCCAAACAGCATGAATGTTTTAATCTGGTTTATTTTAAAAAGTCGGTAACAGTTTTGAAATCAACTTGAAGTTTGTTTGCTTCATCTCGGTAGAATTTCTCATTTGTTTGTAAAGATCAGTGTTACAAAAGAAATACATTATCTACAGGGGAAAGTGAGTAAAATATGTTGGTTCCTGTAACCCACATTTCCCAAACATGAGAGATTTCTTATAGATTTTGAAGCATTTTCCTCGTCTGGGATATTGATTTTGTTATGAAATATATTTCTTAGGGTATTGGTTGTTACTTAAACCAAGGAACTTCATAATTTCTGAAAATAAGTATTCATGAAACAAGTATTCAGTAAGAGGAAATGCAAGTGGTTGATAAGTGGCATTACTTTAAAAAATCTGTGTTTCTTTTTCTTGGCCTTAGATATGCATAATGGTAATTTTCATTTTGATACTGTTTCTAGATATTTATGTTGGATGTGAATGCTTTTGCTTGGTTAAGTGACTGGAATTCATATTTCTTTAATACAAAGTTGCTAAAGGATTACATCATAGATACAGTTATCACTGTGAGATGTAGGTTTTTTGTATGGAAAGAAACATTGTATTTCAAATGGAGCTTTTGTTTTGCCATTATGATATATGGAATTGAAGGATTATTTCAGTTAAAAAGTAGAACTAATATATTTTTCCTTCCAGGTGGAGCTCATCCTTCTGGTGCTGCGTGATGTGGGCTTCACCCTTCGCAAGGATGATCCTCTTGCCCTCAAGTCACTCATCACCAAGATCCAGAGCAAAGCAGCTGAAGCAGAGGCTCAGAGTGAGGATAGCACTTCCTTCACACGTATCCGTTTCATGTTGGAGGTA
>NW_020869847.1:101017-103517 GCF_003789085.1 Penaeus vannamei | reverse complement strand
CTTCTTATCCCCCATAACTTCATTCTCTGTCCCTCATCTCTTGTCTCTCCCACTCCCTTCTTCCTCTCTCCTTCACCTCCACCCTCCCTCTCTCCCTCCTTCTCTTCTTCCTTCCTCTTCCCCTTATCTTCATCCTATCTCCCTCATCTCCTATCTCTCCCTCCCCCCCCTACTCCTTCCCTCCCACCCCCATCCAGCATCCACCTGTCGCAGCATCCTTCCCCCACTCTCCTACCTCCCCCCTCCTCCCCCACCCCATCCAGCATCACTCCCCTCCCTCTCCTTCCCCCCCATCCAGCATCACTCCCCCCCCCCCCCCCCCCCCCCCGACCTACTGAAGCCCAGCTGGGACGCCTCTATCGGGAAGCGCAAGCAGGTATTTTGGCCTTAAAAGCCTTCTGTCTTACATGCGCTTTTTTGCAGTCTTTTGTTGTTTTTTCTTTTCTGGGCCGCGGAAGTGCGACAGATGCTCGGCGAACTCGTGTGTCCGTGTCAGGGAGGAAGGGAGATGGGGAAAGAGAGGGAGGGAGGGAGGGGGAGGGAGGAAGGGAGATGGGGAAGAGAGGGAGGGAGGGAGGGAGGGAGGGAAGGGAAAATGAGGAGGGAAGGAGGAAGGGAGATGGGATCCTGTGTGTCTGGGAGGGAGGGAAGGGGAAAATGAGGAGGGAAGGAGGGAGTGAGATGAGATCCTGTGTCTGGAGGGAGGGAAGGGGAAAATGAGGGAGGGAAAGGGGGAGTGAGGAGAGGAGGGGAGGGAAGGGGAGGAGGGAAGGAGGGAGTGAGATGAGATCCTGTGTCTGGGAGGGAGGGAAGGGGAAAATGAGGAGGAAGGAGGGAGTGAGATGAGATCCTGTGTCTGGGAGGGAGGGAGGGAGGGAGATGGATCCTGTGTGTCTGGGGAGGGAGGGAGGGAGGGAGGGGAGGGAGGGAGGGAGGAGAGAGGAGGGAGGAGGGAGGGAGGGAGGAAGGGGGAAAATGAGGAGGGAATGAGATCCTGTGTCTGGGAGGGAGGGAGGGAGGGAGAGAGATGAGATTCCTGTGTCTGGGAGGAGGGAGGGAGAAAGGGGAAAATGAGGAGGGAAGGAGGAAGGGAGATGGGATCCTGTGTGTCTGGGGAGGGAGGGAGGGAAGGGAAAATGGGAGGGGGAGGAGGGATGGGATCCTGTGTGTCTGGGGAGGGAGGAGAGGGAGGGATGGAAGGGAGAAGAGAGGAGGGGAGGAGGGAGGGAGATGAGATGGGGGGAGGGAGGAGGGAGGAAGGAAAGAGTGAGAGGCCGAGGAGGGAGGGAGAGGGATCCGTGTTCTGGGGAAGGAGGGAGGGAGGGAAGGGGAAATGAGGAGGAAGGAGAAGAGGGAGATGGGATCCTGTGTGGTTCTGGGAGGAGGGAGGGAGGGAAGGGGAAAATGAGGAGGGGAAGGAGGGAGGGAGGATGGATCCTGTGTAATCTGGAGGGGAGGAGCGGAAGGAAGGGGGAAAATGAGGAGGGAGAGAGGGAGGAGATGGGATTCTGTGTGTCTGGGAGGGAGGCGAAGGAGGAGGGAGGGAGGGAGGGAGGAGGGAAGGGGAAAATGAGGAGGGAAGGAGGGAGGGAGATGAGATCCTGTGTATCTGGAGGGAGGGAGGGGAGGGAAGGGGAAAATGAGGAGGAAGGAGGGAGGGAGATTGGTCCTGTGTGTCTGGGGGGGATGGGAGGACGGGAGGAAGGGGAAAATGAGGGGAAGAGGGAGGGAGATTGGGATCCTGTGTGTCTGGTATGGGAGGGATGGGAGGTGAAGCGGGAAATGAGGCAGGGAAGGAGGGAGCGGAAGATGGGGATCTGTTTATCTGAGGAGGAGGCGAAGGAAGGGGAAAAATGAGGAGGGGGAAGGAGGGAGGAGATGGGATTCTGTGTTGTCTGGAGCGGAGGAAGCAGGAGAGGGAGGGAGGGAGGGAAGGGAGGGAGGGGAAAATGAAGAGGGAAGGAGGAGCGGAATGGATCATGTGTGTCTGGCGAGGGAGGGAGGGAAGGCGGAAAATGAGGAGGGAGGAGGGAGGGAATGGGATCCTGTGTGTTCTGGGAGGGAGGAGAGGGAGGGAGGAGGGAGGGAGGGGAAGGGAGGAGGGAAGGATTGAGGAGGGAAGGAGGAGGGAGATGGGATCCTGTGTCTGGGAGGGAGGATGAAGGGAGGGAAGGGGAAAATGAGGAGGGAGGAGGGAGGGAGATGGGATCCCGTGTGTCTGGGAGGGAGGGAGGGAGG
Organism: Penaeus vannamei; assembly: GCF_003789085.1. NCBI lineage: Eukaryota > Metazoa > Arthropoda > Malacostraca > Decapoda > Penaeidae > Penaeus > Penaeus vannamei. The sequence continues at coordinate 101,279 of NW_020869847.1, read as the reverse complement.
GAGGGAGAGAGGAGGGAGGGAAAAATGAGGAGGGAAGGAAGGAAAGAGTGGAGGGGAGGATGGGGATCCTGTGTGTCTGGGAGGGGAGGGAGGGAGGAGGAGGAGGGGGGAGGAATGAGGGGAGGGAAGGAGGAGAGATGGGATCCTGTGTCTGGGAGGGAGGGAGGGAAGGGAAGGGGAAAAATGAGGAGGGAAGGAGGGAGGGAGATGGGATCCGTGTGTCTGGGAGGGAGGGAGGAGGGAGGAGAGAGGGAGGGAGGGA
>NW_020869847.1:81917-95917 GCF_003789085.1 Penaeus vannamei | reverse complement strand
TGCAAGAAAGAAACTTATGAACAGCAATGGTGACGATGACTCAGGCGAGGAATACAATCCTCGGAACAGAAAGAAAAAATCGTCAGCAAAGACCAAGAAAAAAGGTGTGGCAACAAGAAACCGAGGCAGAGTTACCGTCCAGTACAAAGAAGAGAGTGAGGATGAATATGTAAGTTTCAAAAACAAAAATAGTGGTGGTAACACCAAAAAGAAAAATGTTGTGGAAAGTGAAAGTAATGACAATAGTAGTGGTTGTGATATTCCTGGCCCAAGTACAAAAAGAACTAATGGCCAAATATTTGGCATGAAAAGTAGGCTTGAAAGCTCTAGTGATGAGTCAGATGAAGAATTTGGCAGCAAGGGCAAGTCAAATGGAGTAAATGGTGTGGACAATAGAAAACAGGCCAGACAGGTAGGGGTTGGAAAAGTGACTGAGCCAAAGAGCAGTGAAGAGAGTGAAGATAGTAGTGGTTCCTCTAGTCTTTCGGATGATGAAGGTAATGATTACAGTAAAGATCAGTCTAAAGGAAAGCTTGGGTATGTTAAGAGAAGACAATCCACAAGTGATAGTAGTTCTAGTAGTGTAGGTAAGGCCCATCCCAAAGGTAAGAGTAAAGGTCAGATACCACCCACATCAAAAGGAAAACCAGTGAACATCAAACGATATAGTAAAGAGGAGAGTGAGGTAGAATTTGATGATGAAGACCTAGAATCAAGTACAGAGGAGAGTGCGGATGATGACCTAAACAGTCGTCGAGGCAGGAAGAGGGGTGTTGCATCCAGCGTAAGAAGGGCAAGAAAGATCATTCTTGATGGTGATGATGAAGATGACAGAGATTTCATTGTTGATAAAGATTTCATTGATGATGCAGACCTAACAGAAGAAGAGTCAAGTTCTCAGTCTGAAAGTGATGAAGGCAGTGAAGATCATGTCAAGCATGTAAAGAAGAAGAAAAAGGAGAAAAAGAAGGCCAAATCTTCTAAAAAGAAAGTGCCTGCCAAAAAGAGCACAAAGAAGACACAACCAAAGAAAAGTAATACAAAGAAGAAGAACAATACAAATGCCAAGTCCAAGAAGGCTCAGCCACCCAGCAAGCGACCACAACCGAAGAATGTGCAAGAGCTCATCACAATCAATAGACCTGGCCAGTCACCCATTCCTTATCAACCCCTTAGCTATGGAAGTCAGATTGTTACTGTAGTTGATCAGATTGAACATAGAGGACGTGTATTTGGGAGGGTCATAACATCAACATGTGGTGAAAATGATCATGGTGATGATGAAGAGGAAGAGGAAGAGGAGGAGGAGAGTGAAAGTGAAGATTCTGAATCAGAAGAAAGTAGTGAAGGTTACCCAACACCTACATATACAAAAGGCAAAGGGAAACCATTGACAAATCCAACAAATGCAAAACGCTCCTATGAAAGTGACTCTGACTATGAGTGTGCTAAGAGCAAGAAGTCTAAAAAAAGACAGAGGTTCAGTGACGAAGAGGAAAATGAAGAGGTTGACGTCAGTAGCCGCGGTAGAGTTAGAAAGGCAAATACCCTCATGAGAGACTTCATATAGTATTAGGTTTGCTGTAGATGGTTTTAAAATGGAGAATCATTTGAGAACGTTTTTTATACTGAATATTTACTAACACACTATATTTTTTAGCAAAGATTTTAGACCTCCAAAAGGAAACATTTCACTAGAGAAAGGCCAAAATCAGATGGTGGACATTTTGCTAAAGGTTATTGAGGTGTTGGTTATTCAGGTTGTAAACTGTGATATTTAGAGTTTTCTGTAAAAACAAAATGTAGACAAGTTTTTTAAGCTTAATGTAATTTGTCATATAAAGGGGTCATTAAAGCTTCAAACAGTATGTATTGTGTGATATTATTAGATACAATCTCTCAGGGGTGCCTGCAACCAATTTATTTTCTTACTCTACCCATTTTCTTATCATTCATACCTCATTTTTTAATTTATAAATAAAAACTCTGTTGTGAAGTTGAAAGTCAACAGAGGTACAGACTTAATGACCAGATATACACTGCCTTAAAGCTTTCAATATTTATAAACCATAACCAGCCCTGTGATTAGAGTAACAACTCAGCCCTCAGATTCTCTTATTTTTTAGAATACTTAATAATGACCAAGACTATTGAAAAGGTCATTAGTGACAGCACCTGTAGTGTCATTAATGATCATAGCTCATGTGACAAGGCCACTATTATTATTTACACTTCAGTGCTGTTGCTCTACTGTCCATACTTTGCCTTGTGTTATTATCATGTTAATGGAACTTGAAAGCATGGCGATAAAAGACCAAGCAGTATTGCTCAAATGAAGGGTAGCTTTAGGATTAATGTGTCAAAAAGGATCATGTTAAGCAAGAAAGATTACCCGTTGATCATGGTGAGATGTGTCGCCATTGGCTTGTAGTTCTAAGTTTGTGAGGTGCAGATTTTGAATCTATTTTTTATTTATTTTTATTTCATTTCTCCTTCTCGTATATCTATATAATTAGGTAACCAACATAGTTGTCATCTGATTCTTTTATTGGAAAATATGATAGGATAATAGATTACATGTATATCATTTATTTTATTTTGAAGTGTTTGTGCCCTAATTAAATGCAAATTTTGTAACAGTAATTCAATCATACTCCAAGTTCCATGTTGGCAAGAAAGTAAGGTCTAATGCCAAGTAACTAAGAACAAAAAAAGTAGCTGCAACCAGGTGATAAGCAGTTGTCCGTCTCTTGCAGTGTTCAATGAGCTGGAGATACCCTTTTTTATTGTCTTTATTTTTGTCTTCCATTGTCTTTAAATTATTTAAGTGAGCCAAAGATCTGTGTATTTTCTTGAATTTTAAGAATTATTTAAAAACAACAAAAGTGATCTTAATCCCTCATGTTTTGGGTTAATGATCATAGTAAAGACACAACCGGATGTAGTTATTTTGCATGTCACTGCCGGTCTTCAAGGACAGGTTATTTGCAATCTTTTCTTCAGGAATTGTAAGTTTAGTAGAGTAGTCTCAGCATTCACGAAGTACTTTACTTTTTTAAGATATTTGATATGTTTTGTAAGTTAACTGCCTAGGCCATTGCCATCTTAAATATTGCTCATACATTTTCTAATAAAACTGACAACTCTCCTGTTTTTTTTTCTGTCCACTTTTTTTTCTTCCATTGAAAAAATTAAAATATAGGAAACAGCATATCAAGTCAACTAACTCAAGGACAGACCATATAAAGTTGACCAACACGGAGACTATGGGGGATTCCAACTCAGTATATTACTTGTGCTTCCTCGTGGCATTATTTACATGGAAAAGTGTGCAACTGAGACATTGATGCAGAAGAAGAGTTAACTGAATGGATGAACTAAAAGAATAGATGCAAAAGTTAACACACCAAAAAATGAAAATAAATATGCACAAAACAAAAAATAAGAATAATTTTTAAAAGGGGAGAATTTAATAAGTGATAACCTAACCATGTAGGGTTAAAAAGACCAAAAATAATTCAAAGAAAAGGTGATTATTAAAGGGACCTTGCTGAAGTCTGGTTTCAAGGCTGAACAGAAGTGGTATCCTGGTCCAGGAAGGGAGTGTTGTTTTCAGTTTTTTTCATTGGTCAGAAGTAATACAAAGAAACACTACATCGAGGCTATCAAATATTTATATTATCGACTCCCTCTCCACTGTTTTCCAACCAGAAGCAGGGTATGCCACTTGGGCCAAATTAAATCAATGAATGTTCATCCGTCACTCACCTGTCCCCTAAATATGTTTGCATTTACACAAAAAGAGAAAGGATTTTTGCACACAACTGATGTCTTCCTCCAGCTGATTCATCTGTGGAGTCTAATTCCCTTTCCGTCCAGGGTCGTTTCTGCTCCCAGACATTCGGTGTTACCATTTCCTTCTTTCCTGTACTGGTTAACCTGTTCATGGAGTACTTCAAGTCTGAGCCTCTCCCTTCCCTCTCCATTCGTCGATGACATCTGTGCTCTCTGGCCTCATTATCTTGCCCTGTCCTTGATCACCAGCACCTAGATGAAATTTCCTTCGTTGTTCAGTCTCTAAACTGTGCTACACTTGTCATATTCTCGACATCGCGTTATCCAGGGCGCGGCATACCTCTTACCAGGACTCCTCTCCTAAAGAGACTCCTGACTTCCCTGTTTTGAGACTGCCCTACGCTGAGAAAATCTACGATCTCCTTCACCCCCTTCACCCTCTCAGCTGCAAGGTCTATATAAGATCTTTATACTTATATAGACCTTGCTCGGCTACAGGCTTATCTTTTGCCAGGTAAGCGCTGCAACCTAGGCCATGCCAACTCCCCCTCTACTTCAAAGATGGGCACCTATGCTATTCCTTGTCCCTCCTGTGATAAACAGTACTTTGGTGAGATAAGCGTCAATCTTGTCTCAACAAGAACACACTATTTCCAGGGGACACGACAACGCCATCTGCCATCAGTGGATTGATCAGCTGCACGTTCTGTCTTTCCTTCAGCTGATGTTCATGCCATAGGTGTAGGAAAGGGGGGGGCAGGGGGCGACCACTCCCCACTCTAGAATTGAGGGGGGCGGGATCCAACTTCTCCCCTGTCCCAAATGAACAAAATGCAATTCTTTAGTTACTCAATTGTTGAGAACACTGGCTCCCTAAAACTGAGGACAGCTACAACAGAGTCTGATGTTCAAAATGAAATAACTATTATGTCAAATATCAAAATAAGAATGTATGTCATTTTAGTGCAGAAATTAATGTGTTCATCTTTTTAAAACTTGAAATCCAGGAGCTTCCCTCGCTTCCCGATTCACTTATGCCGGCCACCCTTGGCACAGACCACTTGACCTCTTAACCTGAACTGGCCCCCCTTCACTTCCGTTCACCTGTCCTCATCTGCCTTATTTATCCCGTTACTTCTCTCTGTCACCTACTCCTTTCTTTCCCCTTCTTCTTCAGGGCTGAAAAAGAAGGGGCTTTTCTGGGGGAGGGCACAGGGGGTAACAGCAATATATCTCGGGGGGGGGGGGGGGGGGGCGCCCTAAATAACAAAAAATAAAGCTACCCACTTCAATATTTATATTGTACAGTTACTATTTTCATCTTGCCTTTCTTGGCCATATTATATCTGCTGGGTGTACTTTTATTAAGTGGATGTCGGTAAAGAACTAATTACGATTTACGCAATGACTGACATTACGACGAATCACTGACCATCGGGGTGGTTAATCAGATTGCAGGAGGGTTCCCCCCCCCCCCCCATGCCACCATGGAAGCCCCGCCTCTGTGAAAAAGGAATTTCGAAACTGTCTCGTTTTCAATAAATATTGTTTCGGATATTTTCTACAACAACGATAATCATGATAATGATGATAACAATAATAATGATAATAATGATAATAGCAGTGATTATAATAATCGTAATTTAATATTGATATTAATATTTATAATGGTAATAATGATAATGAAAATGACGATTATATTATTCATTATGATAATAAGGACGATGATAGTAATATTGATAATAACATTAATGATAACAGAAATAATGATAATGATAATGATAGAAATAATGATAATGATAATAAAGATAATGATAATGATAATAACAACGATAATAATAACGATAATAAGAATACCAATAATGATAAAAAAAAAATAATGATAATAGGTATAATAATGATAATGATAATAAGTATAATAATGATAATGATAATAACCATAATAATGATAATGATAATAACTATAGTAATGATAATGATAATAACAATATGATATTGATAATGATAATAACAATTAAAATATTGATAATGATAATAATGATAATAATCATAACAATAAGGATAATAATTATCATCATAATAATGATAATGATTATGATAATGGTGATAATAATCACTGTTAACTTAATGGTAATATCGATAGTAGTAATAAAAATAACAATATTATTAATATTAGTAGCATTGATGACGATAGTGATAATGATATTAGTTACGATCCTAATAATAATGATGATCATTATAGTAATACTAAATTGCGATACTGATACTGATTATATTTGTAACAGTGATTTTAACAGTAGTGTTACTAATAGTAATGACAGTAATGATGTTGGTGATTCTAATACTAGTAATTATATCTATAACTATAATAATAATTATGATAGTAATGTTAATGATAGTAAAATTTATTATATTTATCACTATACTGATGCAATACTAAGCAGAAGAATATAAATCAGAATAGAAAATCATAGTGATAGTAATAATGATAATAACAATGATAACAGTAATAATAATGATAATGGTAATAATGATAATAATAATAATGATAATGATAATGATGATGATATCGATAACAATGATAATGTGAACGATATGGATAATAACAATACTAACAATGATAATAGGAATAATGATAATGATTAACAATAATGGTAATGATACTAATAATGACAATAGTAATAATGATGAAAACAATAACGATAATAATGATAACAGTGATAATAATGATACAATGGTAATAGTAACGGACATAACTGATAATAATAATGATAATAAGAATAAGAATAAGAATTAGCACTAGAATATGAACAATAATGAGAGTAATGATAAAAACAATAATGATAATAATAATGGTAATACTAATGATAATAGTAATAATAATAATAATAATGATGATAATGATAATAAATAATAATAATAAATAATAATATAATAATATAATAATAATAATAATAATAATAATAATAATAATAATAATAATAATAATAATGATAATAATAATGATAATGATAATGATAATGATAATGATAATGATAATGATAATGATAATGATAATGATAATGATAATGATAATGATAATAATAATAATAATAATAATAATAATAATAATAATATTAATGATAATAATAATAATCATAATGACAATGATAATGATAATGATAATAATAATGATAATAATAATAATAATAATAATAATAATAATAATAATAATAATAATAATAATAATAATAATAATAATAATAATAATAATAATAATAACAATAACAATAACAATAATAATAATAATAATAATAATAATAATAATAATAATAATAATAATAATAATAATAATAATAATAATAATAATAATAATAGCGAAAGTACTAATGACAGTAATATTAGCAATGATAAAAATTATAATGGCAATAAAACAAAATAAAAGCTATAATAACGTGGTGATGATAATGATAATAGTATTGATAATAATTAAAATAATAAAGGCAATAATGACAAGGATCATAATAATCATTATGATCATAATGATAATGATAATAATAGTAATAATGATAATGATATTATTATTGTTATTATTATTGTTATTATTATTATTATCATCATCATCATCATCATCATCATCATCATCATCATCATCATCATCATCATCATCATCATCATCATCATCATCATCATCATCATCATCATCATCATCATCATCATCATCATCATCATCATCATCATCATCATCATCATTATCATCATCATTAATAATAATAATAATAATAATATTATTATTATTATCATTATTATTACGATTATTATTATTGTCATTACTATTAACATTATTTCATTGATGTTAAAAATAATGATGATAATGATAACAATACAGAAAACAATAATGAATAGTAACAATACAGAAAACAATAATGAATAATAACAATAACAATATTACGATAACTCTTCTTACATCTCTTGTTTACAATCTACTCTAAGGTATAACGCGATGATGATTGGTCAACTCTACTTGCTTTCGACCAATAGGAATGATTTATATAGGATTTGTATATGGAGGGAAACCGATGAAGTTTTACTCATTTTTCCAATATCGTCAGGAAGTAAATCATAGATACTTTAGATATATGTTTAATAGAATTATCGTATAAAAGTATGTTAGTATCGTGTCCGTATGACTTATTCATTGATGTGAATTTCCTTTCCTTCTCCAGTTCCTCATTGCAGTTGGCGCGAGAAAACCAAACAGCTGAGCGATGGGGAAGTTGAAGGCAAAAATATCTGTAAGTAACGAAGAGCCTGCAGACAGTCGTTCTTAATATGTGGATATACCGTTTTGTAGTTGAATGGTGTGTGGTTGTGGTTGTGGTTAAACAAAGGTGTTCTTGAATTAATACATTAAGGAATATAGTCGGTGTGTGATGGTGGGTTGTGACAGTCAGGTCTCAACTCGTTGCAGCGGAAATGGGAAATGGAAATGGGCTTTGCTTTCTTTTTCACTCAGCGTTATTTTTCACAAGTATTAGATAGAACGGCTAACTGGAAGACATTTTTATTCAGTAGTGTTTCCTTAACAATTTGAAAAAAAAAAAACGGAATGTGATATGTAAGCGAATAAAAGCAAAGATATATTTTTTTCATTTTACAGTAAATTAATGTTAAATTGTTCTCTCCCTGGTTGAAAAAGAATATATGCCTCTCTTGTAGCGCCAGGTCTTACATAGGATTTTTGAAAGGAAATGTTGAAAGGGGATTAATGAAAACAAATTTTGGTAATTGTTTTAAAACAAACCTCTGTAACCAATAATTTGGTAAAATGGAGCATGGATTAGCTCCTTTTTAAATGATAAGTTGAAAGAGCCATTTGCAAGCTAGATCTTGCTCTATTATTGATAAAGTGGGTTTGTCAGCCATTGTAAGGATGTCGCTAGGTGAAGAGTGAGCACGTTTATGCAAGGAAAGTAGCAGACTTGTGTGTCCTTTGAACATTGAACAGTTCTTGAAACATTGGTCATCACTTTGGCCTCCATATTATTGTATTCCAGCAAAGACCAAGAAAACTTTATCCCCACTATAATGTCTCTTTCTCCATTCCTCTCTTCTCCCCCTTCTCCCTTCTCTCTCTTTTCCCTTTGCTCTTACACTATCATTCTATGTCTCCTTCATAAGACTTAACAGAGAATTAAATATCATCTAATTATAGGCACAGATTATTTTACAGTAGTAAGTTTCTTAGACTCAGCTTCAGTCAAAAGGTTACCAATATTTTTTCTCTTCCTTATAGCCAGATAAGAAAGAGAAAATCTCCTCCTTCTTTTCTGCCCCGAGTCTCTTTACGACAGTGCAGCATGGCTCCTCAAGTGCAGGCGCCAGAAGTAAACTGAGTGGTATTGGTAGCAATAAAGAAAAGGACAAGTTACTCACCACTAAAAGCAATGGGGCAACAACAGTTCTCCAGAAGAAATCAGCTTTCGGGAATGGTGCTTGTTCGTCAGGCTTTGGCAAGGGAAAGAAAACAGATCTGGCGGAGGAAATTTCTGATTCAAGTGAGGTGTGGAGTGATTCGGACCCTGAAGTGATAGAGTCTACCCCAGAGATAAAGAAAAGTAGTGCAGGTCTCCTTAAGTCTTCAAAAATAAGTGCAAGTCCAGATTTCATTCCATCAACTCCCCAGCTAAACATTACGAAGTTGTCTGATACAAAATCTTTTTGTTCTGGGCTATCAGGAAAGTTATCATCCATAGTGAGCAGCTCTTCACACACAGCCACAAAGTCTTTCCAGTCATTGTCAGTCAGTATCCAGAGTTGAGTAGAAGAAAGTCCCATGAAAGATTGAAATGAAGAGTAATTCTGTAAACAAAAGTGAACAACAAATCCTAAAGGACAGTCATTTCTTATCAGACCAAATCGCTGGTAAACTGAAGAGACCAGCAGCAACTGGTATGGGCATATCACCGGATCCCAAGAGAACGAATGTACCTGATATTGTCATTCCAGAAGAAAAAGAAGATTGCAAGTCCAATCTTCTTTCCAAGTTTGAAGACCAAAACTCCTATATAAGTGATGCAGAGAGTGATGGAAGTGTCAGTATTCTATTGCCAGATTGCAAGAAAGAAAATAAAGAGAATATCTTGAATAAAGGAGAGTCTTCAAATGGTGATGATGTTTTAAGAAGTAAAATGAATAATGGTGACTTAAATTCTTTCATAAAGGAAGACAGTTGTAAATCACCAGTAAAAAGTGAGAAAACAAATAGCATTAAAGCTGCCAGTGATTCAGATGTTCTTGACCATAAAGACATATCAGAGGTCCTTGAAGCTTCTCAAGGTTTTATGGCTGACATTGCATTTGATGATGTAGAACAAAAAAACAAGAGCCATCCCATACCTGAAACACAAGAGGATTCTATGGACCACTTATTTGATGATGATTTAGCTGTAGATTTTGAGAAGATGTCACCTTTCAAGCAGGAGGTTCAACAAGTGCCACCAGTTGAAAATAAGTAGGTTTCTGGAATATCAGATGAAAGGTAGAATATATAATCACCAGTGAATTGAAATAACTTTTAGCCATTGTTGTTTTTTCATGAATTTAGATGCACTTATTTTTATTGTTTTAATGAGTTTGGCTTGTCTAAAAACACAACCATTTAAGAAGTAATTTATTTTTACTGGATATATAATTGTTTGATTATGCTGTTGACATGTCTGACCACTTCTTTCCAGAGCAATAAAGAAGCTGTTGTTTGAGGGTTTGGGTGAGGAGTCATTTTCAATGAAAGGGGGCTTTGGTCGCCATGTTGTGAGTGCTGTTGAGCGCAACACTTATAAAGGGGAGGTATTACTAAGGCTTATATCAGTACAGGATAAGAGCAACAAGACCTGCACTCTTGGTGGATTCTGGTGAGAATTTTTTAAATTTGTTATAGCAATTCTTTTTAGTGTTTATTTTGTAAAACTAAGTTAAAGTTTGTGTAATTATTTATCTCTAAATAAATTATCATTGAGAGATGCACATCTTAGAGGAAAGATCACTTAAAATTCACCCCATATTACTGTAGTGCATTAGAATGATTTGTGTTCACTGAAAGGGGATTTGTAATAAAATGTTCTAGCAATAGTACCATGGTATGAAACCAAATAGTACTGCATCTTAATAGAAAAGCATATTGCAACTGAAGTACATCTGCATTTTGTTTACAGGTCACAGAGTATGGTTTCAGAAGGAGACATTGTTCACATTTTATATACAGAGGCTTCAGAGGATGGACACTTCACAGTAAACAATACTCAGGTAATTTTTTTTATTGTGGAATCAGGATATCTGATTTTATAGTGTGTTAATATATATATATATATTATATATATATATATATATATATATATATATATATATATATATATATATAATATATATATATATATACATATATATACATATATACATACACATACACATACATACACATACATATACATACATATACATACACACATACATACACACACACATACATACATACACACACATACATACACACACATACATACACACATACACACATATACATACACACATATACATACACACACATATACACATATACATATACACATATACATATACACATATACATATACACATATACACATATACATATACATATACATATACATATACATATATACATATATATACATATACATATACTACATATACATATACATATACACACACACACACACACACACACACACACACACACACACACACACACACACACACACACACACACACACACACACACACACACACACACACACACACACACACACATACACACACACACACACACACACACACACACACACATACACACACACACACACACACACATACACACACACACACAACACACACACACACACACACACACACACACACACACACACACACACACACACACACACACACACACACATACACACACACACACACACACACACACACACACACACACACACACACACACACACACACACACACACACACACACACACACACACACACACACACACACACACAACACACACACACACACACACACACACACACACACACACACACACATACACACATATATATATGAGTGTGTGTGTGTGTGTGCACAGTGAACCCTCGCTATAACGCGGTTCACCTTTCACGTTCTCGCTGCTTCACGGATTTGCATTGTGCATTGTGTTCTGCATTCTGATTGGCTAAACAGTCTCTCCACTTCTTCTCTACCTGTGTGTCAATAATGTTACGGTTTAATATGTACATGTACGTAAAACAGCTTGCCAAATTTAAGTTTGAAAATTTTCTCTTAAACCCATAAAGCCTTCAGTTCGTATTGATGATTAAAATTATTATTTTACAGTACAGTAGTTATTTGTAAAAAATGTTTATACAGTACTTTTATTTGTTAAGCAAATGCTTGGGCCTGTAAAAAGGTTTTGTTCCTTGGTTTCAATGTATTCTAGAGTATTTCATTGTATAATAATTGTAAAAAAAATAAAGGTCACTTCTTCACGGATTTCACCTATCACGGGTTCTTTTTGGAACATAACCCCCGCGAAAAAGGAGGGTTCACTGTATATATATATATTTATATATATATATATATATATATATATATATATATATATATATATATATATATATATATATATATATATATATTATATATGGATTGTATTGTGTGAATACATTGATGTTTGATAAGAATTATTATTAATTTTAAAAATGTATATTATCAGTCTTTGAATTTGTTTATCATCAGGGTCTCATTGTGATCAACCCAGACTTCCTTATCTCTGGAACTTCTGTTGTGTCTGGTGTCTTCTGTCGCCGAAAAGCAGTTTTGAATGAACGTTTCAGAGGTCTAGATCCGGGTAACCAGCTGATGCTTATTGGTTCTCTTGTTCATGAGCTCTTTCAAGAGGTAAGAACAGTATAGCCTTTCTTATATTTTTGATTGTTTCTGTTTTGGTGTATTCATTCTTCATATAAACATAAATTCTCTTTCTTCTTTCTTTCGTACTTTCTTTTGATGAGTAATTTTGTCATACTGAAAAGTGAAACATTACTTTCAAAAAGGCAATTGATATCACTGTAGGTGGTGAAGAAGAAGATCAAGTCTCGGGAGCAGTTGGAGCATCTAGTAAGAGAACTAATGTCACAGCCAAAGATGCTGCAGGAAATGTATGGACTCGGAGTATCGGAGGCGCACATATATGAGGAAATGAATAACTTCATCCCTCACATTAACACTTGGTCTCAGAGATACCTGGGCAACGGAAAATTACAAGGTCAGTACCACAGAAGTCCTCCGTGTATGTGTGTATAGTGCGTGCGTGCGTGGATGCATGCGTGCGTGCGCGGATGCATGCGTGCGTGTGCGTGTGTGCATGCGTGGGTGCGTGCGTGCGTGCGTGCATGCATGTGTGTGTATGTATGTGTATGCGCATGAGACATTCAGAATAGTAGGTCCTTTGAATGCATAAATCATTTTTCAAAGTAGCTTCTATTTTGAAAATATATCTGTTTGACATAAGAAGATAGCAGCGTGTGTCTGTGTGTGCGTGTGTGTGACATTGATAAACATAGGTCCTTGAATGCCTAAATCATACTAGATGTAGCTTCTGTTTTTTAAGATAAATCTTTAATTTTTACATAGGAAAACAGCAGCAAATGAATAGACTAAAGTAGGATAACTTGAAGTAGTAAGAATTTTTTTCTCCCGCCCCCCCCCCCTTACTTTCAGACAAGGTTGAATTAAAAGGTCAATCAAAAAGGCAGTGGGCTGGCCAGATAACAGAGATTCAAGATATTGAAGAAAATGTTTGGTCTCCAAAGTTTGGTGTGAAAGGCAAAATTGACATGACGGTCAAGACTAATCAAAGAGGAATTACAAAGGTGGGGAGCCTGATAGTAATTCAAAGAAAATTGTATTGTGTATAGTGATGCTACAGAAATGTTAAAACATCAGGGGTCAGGCAGACTTTATTTGTTGAAATAAAAATCCATAAAAGGATTACGGCGATAGATTATTAGAAATTAATGCAATAGAGAATTCCACTAGGATTTGGTGTTGTGTGTACTGCAGTTAGGTTCTGAACACGAGTGAGTGTGTTAGTTGGGTATTTGTTATCTTCTGCATGTGCATTTACAAA